>JAPDSC010056204.1:55209-104408 GCA_026290005.1 Latrodectus geometricus | reverse complement strand
TAATATAGCAAGAAGCATTTTTACTATACAATTATTCTAGAGATTTTGAATAAGAGATATTGGAGAGATTCTGATTATGAAAGAGTTCCATATTTAAATTTATTATGTAATCCATTCAATGCAAATATTGACGAGAAATCAAATATTCCTCCATAACTTAAGTTAAATTCAAAATGCCATTAGTTTAAGAAAACATAAACACATTGGTTTCATATTTCAAAAATATACAAATAAAACATACAATGATCTGCATTCGAATTCCTAAATTCTGTGCTTAAGATGCTACATTTAGAAAGAAATCCCCTTGCAAAATCTTATTTATTTTAAGAAGTATCATTTTGTCAATATTTAGAACTTTTTTAAATTATCAATATCTAACCAGAATATATTCAAAAGTTAAAATAAACGTTCCTAGTTTAGCATGAAAATTAAATGGCACATAAATTGATACCAAGATTACAGTTTTTGAAATAATACTAAGTACAGTTCATGAAATCTTATTATTTCAAACTTTTGACATTCTTATTTTAACTCATTAAAAATTAAAAGTTTCAACAATCGTTTTATATTATTTATGGATATTCATTATGTCATACTTATTGAAACTAAAATCTGGTCAGTTTTTTAAATTTATTAAAAAATTTCATATAAAATAGACTTAAAGAAAGAGAATTTTATTTTTAACTAATGAAAAAATATTTCTTTATGTTTTCTTTTTGATTAACCTTAAAAATAATAAATAATCTGCTTTATTACCAAAGTTCTCAGCAAAATATTTTTCTTCATTCAACAAGATAAAAAATATTTCTTGATGAATCAGGAGAAAAATCTATTCATCATGATCTAATAGTAAAATTTTCCCTTGTAATATATAAAGAAAGTTTTCTTAATGCAATAAGAATTTTGGTTTCTAATTTATTAGCGAAAATTGTTTCAAGGGAAAATTTAGAAAACTTAAAAGTTCCCCGCTTAAATTCGAGTTCTTAAAACATTTGCCAGTGAAAAATTAAACATTGGGAATTTAACTTTTTGATTACATTAACTAACATTAAGGAAGCTAAAGCACTGATAAACAAAAATTTGATAGAGTATTGAAATTAAAAATTTATTTATTATTAATCTTATTTAAATTTCTATAGAAGAATTTAAACGTCTTAACATTTATGATGTACAGATTTTAAATATTTAAATTGATTTATGAGGATCATATCAGTTTATAAATCAGTTTATCAGTTTTTCATGATAACAAATAGAATTGTTAATTTTAAGTTTTTAATTTAAAACTAGTTTTTCTAGTGAAAATAAATAACACTGAATTATTAATCATTCATTGAGTCATAACTATGATTAAAATAGATATGATTTTTAATATTATTTTAAGAATTTTTGTAAATAATTTTTGTTCCATGAATAATTAAATGCAACAAGTTATATGTTTTTAATTACAATAACGAAAGTTTTTTCCTTTAAAAATTCCAGAAAAACTTTTCATTTGTTTTATTTTTAGTAAGACGATTGAATTATAATATTTAAGTAAATGGTAATCTAAAAGATGTGTAAAATGTATCTTTTTTAAATTTAGAATCTTAAAGATTTTAAAATTTGCCAAAATATAAAATTAGAATTCCAGATATATCAACTTTCCTTGTCTGTACACAAGTTGATACCATACTTTATAAGATTCAATTATATTTGAAATGAATGTAATGTTGAGTACAATATCATTCTTCTGATGGTATAATTTATCATAAAGGTTTATATAAGAATTATATTATTTATTTAAATACACTGCATATTTAAATAATTAATGGTAAATACAAAATTTACTGATTGATTATTCATGATTGTGATTTTGATTGATTGATTAAATATTCATTATCCATTCAGATAACTTTTCTTCTCTTTTTGTAATTATAATCCAAATATGTTTAAAAAATGTCTTGCTAGTTTTTTTCTTTTTAAACTTTCAAAGCCTATGTATGGAAGTTATTGATTATTTTTGATGTACGTAATCAATGTTAAATTCTTTTGAATAATGATATTATATTTCTATCATGCCATAGATTAACTTAAGACTTTTACTATCATTTTTAACGACTATATGAATTCATTCTTTTACTTAAACGGTTATTTTTTCTTGTACATAACATTATTTTGCTAAGTTATCAATGCAATATGTGGGATATAAATTGGTTAACAAATTAAAACTCAGTTTGCTTAGATTTCATAAAATAAATGTATTCAAGTATTTATAAATATTTGAAAATCAACTTCATTAGTCTTTAAAGTAATCACTTTTTCTTGCTCCTCGTTAATCTGTGAGCATCCGGTTTGAAAACGTTTTTCTTTTAAGCTATGCGAAAGAAAACGTGTGCTTCCTGATGATAAAAGAAACCCGTATATTTTCTCCTTAAATGTCCATGACAATAGATGATCTATATAGTTGCAATATTAAATTTAAAAAATATTTCAAAGCTTTAATTATATAATAAAAATGTAAGAGGAATACAATGTAGAGTAAACATAAGCATTTTATATTTTTAATGAAATGTTTTATTAACGTTTACATAAATTTAATACTTCATTTGAATAAAATTTGCTATAAATAGTATGAATATGTTTATATATGAAATTATATTTAATTAGAAAACAAAATCTGTTAAAAAATTTCATTAATAAAATAAGAAAAATTTAAATTTTATAATTAGAGAAGGGTATAATTAAGGCTAAAATTTCAGCTGTTTTATTTTAAAAAAATGTAAAACTCATTTCATTTTTGTTCTTTTACTCAAGAAAGCCGAATTTGCAAATAAACGTATAGAATTTTACCTTCTATTCAACAGTTCACAGGTTTGAGACTCGAGCCAGAACGTGTGGTATCCCTTTTAAAGCGTAGGCTCCAGTATACCTCTTTGAATCAAACAAGTCGAGCTTCAAGGAGATTCATAAAAAAATATGAAAATACACTTTTTTAAAATCGTTGCTAAGTATGTATCCACATAGTGTCTCACCTTTCTCTAAAATTATTTGTAACATTTTTTGATGATTGCAAAGATAAGCATCAACTGCCAATCTCTCTTTTTCATTTGTATTGTTAAATATTTAATGATCTGGAGGAGATGCATAAAATAATACTGATAACATATTAAATCATATTCGTGAGCATATTTATATTATCGAATTCATTGAATTTGCTTAAATATTTTACCATCCATTTATAATCATTTACATGTTATAAATTATGACTTTGTGATATTAATATAAGTTTATGTTAAATCTTTATAAGTAACTTTATTTTAAATAAATCATTCCATTACAAATGCAAAATAAGAAAATCTGTTCTCTTCTTATAATTAGGGTTGGAAACATGAAAAAGTGTACTTGTTTTGCACTAATTGGAAGGTTAAAATAAATGGTCTTAAAAATATCGCTGCTGAAAGAAGCTTCTCCGCAAACACATAAACGAGGCAATTCATCAATTACCTGACAAGAAAGTGTGTTCTAAGCTACACTTCCAATATAGCACACCGTATTTCAAATCACTTTTAGTCTTTAAAAACTATGTAAAATAATTCTTTATCTTTTCAACAGTAGCGTATTTTCCGACGCCAGTTGAAGCATCATTTTTTTAAGTCAAATAAATTTTTCTTATCATTATTTTCTGCTTTATATGATATCAATCCAGACATGTGAAACGTCAGTGATGTTTTACATTTATTTTCATTAATTTATTTTCTTACCGAAATTGTTTAATAAGATTCAATTTAATGTGTGGAAAAGTCTATTTATTTAGCTTCCTGAAAATTTGAAACGAATATTGTTTTTCTTGCAGTGTTTAAATTAACTTTCTTAAAAAATTATACAAATATATTAATCGCTTTCACTAAATAAGATAATATGATCTTAAAATGTAATAACTATTAACTTTCAGAAAATTATAATATGAAAGTTTCTTCAGAAGTTTACGATAATTATCACCTAAATAGTACAGAAAATTTATGTTAAAGATGTTTTGTTTTCTTGAACGTGTTCCATTTTTAAGTACCTAAATCTTTTTATGTAAAATTTCTAATTTATAAAAAACATGGCAAAAAAATTTACATTTCAAAATTAATAGCTCACATTTTATCTTCTGACTAAACGTTGTTATTTTTTTCACTACGATGATGTTCTTTCTGTAAACGAAACAAACATAGAATTTAAATAGATGAAACATTTAAAGATCTTCATTAAATGAAAGTATTCACAAGAAAAGTTGATGTGAATACTTGAATTTGATGTCGCAAGATAGAATAAAATTCATATGATATTTTTAGTGATGTGCATTCTAAAAAAGTTGTTAGGGAATTATTCAAACTGCTTGAATGTTGGTATGCTATGGTAGGTTTCTTTTTATTTCATTAGGTAATATTATCTTTATAAAATGCTCAATTTAATCTTAATATTTGAGTCAATGAGAATGTTGAGTTAATCAAGAATATTTAATATAATTTAAGGGCCTGTTAGCTTCAAAATTTCTCCGGAGAATAATAAGGTTTTAATTATCCACCAGAGTTTTATCCCTTTGGCTGATTATCATTGTCATCCTTCTCATTTATTTACTTACTATAATTACTAATCCCATTTTATTTTAAGCATTTTTCATGTAAGAATGAGTTAGATAATTAGATTCATAAAATTGCAATCACAAGTAAAGTTTTAATATGGAAAAATAAAAATACTTTTAATTTAAAAAATTATAATTTGTTCACATAAACTTCATAACTTAAAAAAAAACAATTGTTTATTATAATTTTATTATTTCATATAATAAAACTAACTGAAAATCACTTTCGTATTGATTTGCATATTTTCCCCAGAGACTTTTAAGGATTTCTAATGAAATTTCTGTATCATGAAATTATTCTATTTTTAGATAAATAAGAGTAAAGGCAGGAACGTTTTAAATCAGTAAAATTTTGTAAGTACAGAACCAGAAAATGTCATCGGAATTCAAAATTAAGTTGTTGGTAATGGCAACCAAACTAAGTCCTAAAATATTTGCATTTCAATATCTGCCATATATTATCTACCAGGAGGATTTTTCATGGACAGTATGTCACATTTATATATCGCAAAGGAGAAAACCTGGAAAATCAGAAGAGACTTTAATAAATGTGAAGAAGTTAGAAATACTATGTTCAATAGAAGTTAGAAATATGTATAATTTCCTATTAAATGTAATCGAGTTTGCTGCAATTCATCCCTAAGATTTTAGCCCTATCACTAGAACACAATGAAATTAACTTCAAGAGAATGACATTTTTAACTTATTATCGGAATATATTGGGTATTTTGTATGAATATAAGACCATAAATTTACCAACAGTAATTCAATGATCAAATTATGAGGTTCAAGCAAGAGGCAACAAAAACTAAAAACATACAAACTGCCTTGAACAAAAGTTTCAAGAGCTTAAAAATGGGAACTGAAGGACCTTGGCATCCAATGGATGAGAATTCAGCATTCTTCTTGAGAAGGCCAGGGCTCAGACTAGGATTTTATTCCAATGAAAAAAAAAGTTTAAATTTCCTTAGGGGAATTTTTATATGTAATATTTTTAAATGGCTCTTTTTTTCATGAATTACCTACAAACTATTACCACTAATAATAACTGAACCAGGTTTAATATATAATTTTATTGTGCTTTTGTGATTATTGTCATAAATTAACTTTAAGAGAATTCATTTTAAGTACATTGAAAATTTTCTCTGTAGCTAACTGATATCAACCATATCAAGTTAAGAACTAAATCTCCAAATAGTCTAAACATATTAACAGTTATTAAAAAAATAAGATAATACTTAAAGCTGTAGTTTTATTGATTTTTTTATTGTCTAACAATTGGTTTGTATGGAACTAGCAGTCATTTTTTTTTATAAATAATATGGATTTTGATAAAAGTTTCAATATAGAAAAGTGATTCGTTTAATGATATTTTTTAAAATAAACACTCCCTTTTCCATCTGCAATATAAGCATAGAGTGTGTGCTATTTAAAAAAAAGTGATTCCATGCTCTTATTTACACACATAGCACTCTGGATTCGAATGTGTTAAAAAAACAGATCTAATTTCTCTCAGTAGCCATTGTTACTAAGCTGATTAACGTCTCCCAATTCAACGCTTCACTGCAAGATTTATTCCAAGTCTTTGCTCCTAATGAGACTGGTTGGGAGGATATATTTGGAACTCTTTCATCTGTCGTCTACTTCTTTTTTTCGCTTTGTTTGTTTATTATTTATAATCTTCCGAAAGCCCTTCCTCTTAAAATGTGGAGATCGGTATGCGATGCCCTATAAGGTATACGTGTGAAGACCTACTTTTGATACTGTGCTCGAATAGTGTGCATGACTATTGAACAGACGAATTATAATCAAATTAAAATTCCTAATCTTATCAGATTGGCTGTACAACAGAAATAAGAAAAGAATAATCAATGATTACTTTCTTGCTCACAGATTAATCATTTGATAAACTATTATAACTTAAAAACATAATAATTTAAAAAAGTTAGTTATTTCTTTTGAATAAATAGTTTAATCCGTCATCAAACTTTTTTTTTAGATAAATTAAATACTCAGCATTTTATTTATAAAGTAATTATGTAATATATAACATTTTATAAAAAAAAATTAACAGTTTTTAGTGAAACGTTTAAGTATAAATTTCATGAGGAATAAAATTTGAAGAAATGTTTTCACATGAAACAAAAGTAGGAAAATTACTAAATTAAGTGCAAAGAGAAAATTTATCGGGTATCTAAGTAACAAAAATATTAGATGTATCTGAAAATATCAATAATCATTTTATTATTATAATTATTATAATTATATTGGTATAACAGATTATCATAGAATTAAAATTTTATAGAGCAGTGGTTCTAAAATTTTTACTGTGATTCGGATTACGAAACAAGTTTTGCAAATCATCTACTTCTTCAACAGTAAATTTTTCTATCACAAAATACAATACAATACATTAATCTAATTTTTTAATCTATGCTGATATTATAAGTAAAGTTTATTATCATTTATCAGGTCTCTAATTCATAATTTAGTTAGTAAATCTATATGAAGAATAACACGACAAATATTAAAGAAATGAAAACAAATCTCACTGAAATTTTAAATGTTCTAGAATAAAACAAATACCTTTTTGGTTTTGATGTTCTTGAGTAAATACACTTTATTTTAACAGACATTAATTTTATCAAATGAAAATAATTTAATGGTTAACAGTTTTTTTTATTTAGTCTCTAATCTCTTTACGTGAAAGTTAGTTTTATTGTATCGAGGGAAACCAAAAGTATGTTTAAAAAATTTGGTAAGCAAATTTTCTTTAAAATATTGCCTTGGTGTAATTTAAGTTATGAATCAGTAAAACCAAATCTAGTTTATTTCAATAAATTGAAATTCAAATGGGCCATTTTTATTCCTCTTGTGCTTCATATTTTCATGAAAATAATATTTAAGAAATTGCTTAAGATTTACAGAAGTCATAACCATAGAAACAATGGAATAGTTCAAATCAATGCATTCACAATTAAAAGGTTTTAAACAATAAATTATTACCACCATTACTTCAAACTAACTAAACTTTATTGCTTTTTTCCAGCAAAAATCTACTCGGTCTTTTGTTCTTGTGGAATGTATATTTATTTTTGAATATATATTTTTAGAAAACACAAATTTCAGTAAAGAAAATAATTTTAAACCTGTTTTCCAAGTGTTAGGATTTAAAAACATAAGTTTTTAAATGAGATTATTCAATATTCATTAACAGCAATATATTTTTGAATTTCAGCAATATTAACAGAATGAGTAGAATAAATTTAAAGCACATCTTTTTTTAACAAACCCAGCGACTTTCAATATTTAATGCGATATACTTCTTGATTTTTGTGAACTTCTTCAATTAATGTAAGCCTTTTGCATTTAAGCCATTATCTAACAAAGTTAAGTCAACTAAATATTGACACGTTTTAATATCCATTACATTTGCTATTATCACAGAGAATAATTTTATCATTAAATATATATCCTATAAAATAATGTTTCTCTTTAAAGAAGAAACACAAACATATCTTTAAGAAAAATTGAAAAGAAATATGAAAAATACTGAAAAATTAAAAAAAAAAAGTTCATAGAATAGTATTGACTTTTAATGTAAAACAAAAAAATTATTTTATTTACCAATTATTTTTATTATAATAGAATAAATAAAGATTCAAAACCACACAAAGCATTTCATGAATATTTTAATTTTTATTATTTCATTTAAAATAATATATTTTTCAGCATTTGATTTTATGTGAATCCTCTAACTTGAAAGTAATAAAATTATTTGAATACATGAAAAAAGTCATAAATTTTTTATGTAACATTTTAATTTATGAAACAAAGTTTTCTTTTTTTACATTTTGTTCCAGAAAATTTGAACCTAAGCAAAAATTATTTTTTATTAATAAACTCTCTAAATAATAACAAAAAATAAAAAGATTTACAGAAACAATATTTACAACAATGTTCTGGAAGTAATTTTAACAAAAAAACATACATAATTTAATTCAAATGATTCTCGAATTTTGTCTTAGTTGCTTTTATTTTTTAAATAATTCTTTCTTATTATAATGTTCAATTTATGAATATTCAAAAAAAAAAAAAAAAATTGAAGAATATTTAATTTTGTAAAATGTTATTTGTTAAAACTTTAATTACCAATTACTTTGCTCAAATATATTTACTGAATACATTTTATAGCATACATTGTTATTTGAATAATATTTTATTAATATAATTGACAAATCTTTACTCTTTAAGGTCTTCGTTGAATAGTAAATATTATATGTTGACATCTAATATTGTGCAAATCCCAATTTAATGCATACATAAAAGAACAATTTTATAACCATTGAAACATAATTGAAATTTTTATAATATAATTGAATGTAAGATTTTTATACTCTGGAATTATAATTAACTTTATTTTATTAAATATGATGACTCACTAATTTTCCGATTCGAGTGTCAAAGATTGAGAAGATTCTATTAAGATCTCATCGGATATCTGAACCTTCTTTTGTAAAGAAGATGAGCTCTCATGAAATGTTCCAGATGAAAAAATTCTCTCTCTGAACTATTTTTACTCTACTTCCTTACTCTTAAATTTTGACGATAATGATCTCTGAATTTTTTAACTGATACTTTTTATGAAAAAGGCGAACACACATATCATTAACTGTAGAGTAAAAAGTCTTATAAAATTTGAGAACAATGAAACAGTTTTTATATGATATCATTATTTAATTAATGCATAAAAGGTTTTAATTCATATCTAGTTTAGTTTGCTTATGCCTTAGTTCGTTTTTACTTAGAGAAATCTTAGAGAAATAAATGAGATAGTGTAAATGAAAATAATGATAAGACAAATAAAATTTATAAAATTCACTTTTAAGGGAGAGAGAGAAAATCATGATTAATTTTTAATAAGGATAGACTTTCGATTTATTGAGAAAATAATATGTATCAGAAAATATAATTAATATGACATTATAAAATTACATATTAACTAGCACCATTTCCTAAAAGCTCCTTATTTAGTTCAATGACTTACTTGTCCACAATTTCTAATTTGTGATTTAGTAGTTGAATGCAGGAATGACTATTAATTTGTACTCAAATTCAAATCAGATGAAGATATGTGCCAATAAAGTGTGCAAGTCTTATGAACAGATTTCTATGCAGCTTTGCAGCAGGATGAAAAATAAAATATTTATGAAATACCCCCAAATTTAGAGGAGATATACTCTTTAAAGACTGATCCCGTTCATCTCATTAATATACATATACGTTTACGAACACACACATATATGTACATAATTTTACAATCTTCATAAAAAATAATTTTTATTTTTAACAAAATAATAATGTATGAAATAACGAAGATATATGTAAGAGATGAAAGTTCATGCATACATTTTCATTGAGGATTTTAATAGTTGTAGTAGATTAGGAACATTCAAACTGTTATTGACGTATTTATATTTTGGAAACTATAATTTTCTGCTCATATTATAAGCAATTACAAATAATAAACAGTGAATATGTCAAAAGAAATCAATTTTTTTGCACACACAGACAAAAGATTATAAGAAATTTCATCACTTATTAAAATTATTCAAAATTTCAGTTCATCTTCATTACTTATAGTTTTTTCCTGTCTTCATCAAATTTACTAAAACATTGTATGAGTATATTATTTTTCAAGTTATAAATTTGAAAAGTTAATTTTATTTTTGAATTGTTATAATTACTTAGAAACTTAGAATTTCCTTTACAAACAAACATACTAATAATAACAAAGTAATAAAGTATTTGCCCAGAACATTCATTATATTGTAAATTTCAACAAATCTTTTATAGGAACACAAAATTATTTCAATTTTAGTCTCATATTAAATGAAACGTTATGGCAATCCATATAAATTAAATGACACAAATATTTAAATTTTTCTTTCATTGACAAAACAGAAAATAAAAGAAGTAACATTTAAAAATATGCATTTTTTAAAAATCATTTATATACTTTTATTATAAATGTACACAATAAAAATAAAAAAATTACAAGATTTTACGTTAATACATATAATAAATAATACTCACTTACAGGAGGTACATTTTCGCATTAGATACAGCACTCATAATTCTGTTATATGTTTATTATATCACATGCTATGTTGTGCGTCATCCTAACGAAAGCCTGTGCGAAGGTTTGTTTCGGTGAAACAAAATTCTTATTTATGTCTTAAATAAACATGGTTAGGCTCAAATTTTGTCTATTGTATTATTTTGTTTTGTAGTACCAGGAATTAGGAAACTATAGTAAAAAATATTTAACAAAACTGTTCATATTTTTCTGAATTAAAGAAAATTAAATATATCATATAGCATTCTTTAAGTATATTTAAACTAGTTAGAGAACCATTGCAATAGAAACTATGCATTTAGATAGCAAAAATAGACATGGATTAAATGGCAAATTAAAATGCCTTGTTATCTTCACACTCAATTCTCTTTGTTGCACGTTGAATTAGCAGCATTATACGGATTAAGAACAACCTAAAATTAGAAATTTGGCATGATAGTGGAGTTTGTCAAGTAATGTAAATGTTCAAATATATTATACCTATAAGCATTATAAATGTACTTAATGATATGTTCGTATATTATTTGTCCACAATTTCTAAGCAACAATAATGAAAGAAAAATTCAGAAGAAGTTGGCATCCTAAGTAATGCACAGTTGTTACTAAATTGACAGATAAGGTGTATAACAGTTTCGGTTTCTCACAATAGAATCACTTTTTTACATAAAGCGTTATTCAATTGGATATATTATTAAAAAGAATCGTGAAATACTACAAACACTTTTGCCTCAGGTAGGTATAGAACTCATGAGCTGCAGAGTTGGGAGACAGAGATTTAATTATTTGGCTGCTAACCTGATATCATTTCCGACGATGCATGTAACGCTTTTCCTTTCGAGCGGAGAATTAGGAAGTATTTTAACCAATGAGTAGATTTGTATATTTAATACTGGTACATGACAACAATATTTGAGAAAGCGTAAGCTATACTGCAAGATTTTATTTGAAAAATTTACAATTTATTTATTTATGGAATATAAACGATACGATCGAGTAAATGTGAAATAGAGTTTTGAATTTTTAAAAAATTCAATTTTATGTAAATTTTATAGTAATCAAATCTGAAAATGATGAAAATGCCTAATTTTCAATAAAAAACATAATAAAATCTCATTAAAATATATTATAAAATCCTTAAATTGCAAGAAACACACATACATGTATACACTTAAACACACACATATTTACATACATATTAGCATTTACACACATTATTGAATAAAATATGAGTATTCAGTATCTGCAAATTGCTATCAATGTCTTCTCTTATTTTTCTCTCTTCAACAATATTTCGTAATAAATATTCTCAAACTTTTCGTACTTGATAACAATTACTTATTCGAAATTTCCAAACAATCAATGTATACGAAAATTACTGAGTTCATTAAAATAAAATAAGACATGAAATACAATTTATTATTATTTAAAAAACAGAGCTAAAACATTTGAAAAACATAAAAGCATTTTATCATTTATAATTAGCTAATGGAACTTTCAAGTTATCAATTATCAAATCCAATTATCATAAAGAATCCAATTCTGGTTTCATTTTTCGAACATAAAATAAAAGTTTCTATCACCAATTCTAATTATTTCTGAAATACAGTTTGATATTTATATAGGAAAGAAGGTAAAATTAAATTAATTTCATTTGGTATAAAAATTTTAAGAGCATATTGATAATTTTAAATATTTTACTTATAATTTTTGATTTTGGAACATTTTCTGTGAACATACATTTGATACAATCTTAAATAAACTTACGCTTAAGAAAGGTGATTAAATTAAATCTTGTCCCTTTATGAGAAAATAATAAATTTTGTCATTATTTAAAGCCATGTCAAGAAAGATAATCACTTTGAAATGATTAAAAATAATTTATTTCAAATAAATTCATTAGTTCACTTCAAATTGGTCCATAAGTAATTTTCTGTAAATACACTTACTTCAGTTGCTAATCAAGCTTTGCTTTATATCAAAAGGAAATGAATTGGCTCCTTAATTTATTCCCAAAAAGAATTTTAAGGAGCTGGTAACCCTTATAAAATACACCAGAAAGCAGTAAAAATAATTTGATTCCTAAAAAAACACTAAATGAAAACAGAAAATTTAGACAACAATTTTAGTCAATATTTATAAAATTTTATTAAAAAATAAGTAGAAATTTTTATATAAATATTATGTGAACTTTAATTCAAACGTACAATATTCATAAAATTTCAAAATCAATTCTAATCATTATTTTGTTGTATAATAATTTACACATTAAAATATTTTAAAATTTGATATAAAATTTGTACCAGGAATTTTAATCTTGTTTGATTCGAGTTAAGTTTTTCTAATTTACTCGAATGATGAAATTGAAGTGTCATGTTCCTTAAAATATTTTGATGCATTTATTTTTTTAATTGAGCCGTTTAGTTTAAGTTTACCCTTTCTTAAAATAAATGGAAATGTATTAATTATAAAAATTATATCCTGACTAATAACTGTTAGAATTTAAAATTTGTCAGTTATCATTTTCTTTCTGAAGAAGTAGATAATAATTAGGAAAAATTAACCTCCACTTCAAAATTAATGTTATGTGTGATAATATTATTTAAATGAAAATATTGATCTTTATTTCAACTAATTAAACTAAAAGACAACATAATTTGTCAAACAAGCGAATGATTTATCTTTCTAAAATTCTTTTAAAATTAAGACTAAGTTATGAAGTAGAGTGTTACTCCAGACAATTGAAATAGTTACTAAATTAAATTTAAGAGCAAAAAGTAGATAAATTAATCAGAACACAATATCAACTCAACAAATAATTAAAATGATGATGATCTTAAAACAGATAAACTCAGTGAATATCTTTTTAAAATGTTTTTAATTTAAATGTATAATTTGAAGTCCTATTAATTTTACTGCCCGAAATTTTATTATATGATTTTAAGCAAATTAAGAAATAGATATTAAATGGAAGGAAAAATGAGAGATAAATGGAATTTTTTTTATTGTTTAATGAAATAAATATCTTGATTTTTAATTTTAAAATGAGGAAAATAAATATTAATATATAAAATACAATAAAATAATTGTGTGATCATCCCCATTATCAATTTTTGAAAACACAAATAAACAAGAAAATAATTCAAGAGAAATAAAACAAGATTTCCCAGAATACTTTTTTAAAATTTGCATTTTAAATGAATTATTTATATATCAAACAGAAAATATCTAGTAATGAAAAACAACAAATAACATAAGAACCATTTACGATTTAAAATAATATTTTGTTTTAAATCCTTTATCATTTATTTATTAAAATATAACATAATGCATATAATTTTATCAATCAATGTATGAAATGAAGGTATTATTAGAAGCATAGTTATTATATATAAAAAGATTTGATGTTAAAAGAAATTGTCCAACTTATGATAAAAAACGGATGGTCACTCTCTGAAATTTTAGAGAAGTTGCATAGATTTTGAAAGTTATATTTAATAAAGTGAAATTTTAAGTCTCTTAGAAGTGGTCTTCTTCACTATCACTACAATTCGATGCGTATATTTCCCAAGAATTAAATGCCTTAATACGATCCTTTCTTAAAAATCGATAAAAATCTTTCATAGAATCTTTCATAGATCCGTCAATTTTATCATATTTCTCAGAATAAAAACAACGTTTTACGTAAATTATTTTTTTAAGTAATAAAAAACCAAAATTCAAAGCTTGATTAGGTGAATAAAGTAGAGGTTCTCTATTACTTTGATGTTAAGGAAACTTAATTATCAATCTTGTTGAATGAGGAAAATCATTGTCATGGTGGGCCATGTATCTTGTAGCATTCTCTACTTGAGAAACTTACGGAAGAGATTTAAAAGTGTACCAGCTATCTGTATCAATCACTTGTCTTTTAACATTACACTTTTGACCAATCTTTTAGTCATTATGAAAACAGCATACATCATATTTTTATGATGCGTGCTGTTTTCTTAATGACTACATATTGTCTTTTCATAATTAAAGGTAGGAGTACATCTTTAAAGAATCGTTTTTATACTATTAACGTATTGAAACATAAAAAAAAGTATCATGTACATTTCACCTTCTGTTACGATTTTAGAAACAATGCAATGGGTGCAATCTTTATGAATTTTAAAAGATTCTGATAAACTCCTTCTCTTTGGTCTTTATTAACTCTGATAAGCTTCTCTTTTGGTGTTTGATTAATTATAGTAATTTCAAGGAAAAATTAATATGTTTTAAATTAATTCTTCATAAGTAATTGCATGTATGGTGATAAATAAATATTAAGTTTCTTCTTTATAATTTGGTAGGTACAGCAACTATTATCAATTATCATTTTTCGTGAAGGAAATATTTTATCTAGAATTAAAATTAAAAAAGACTTTATTAAGTGTTGCCTATTTTGAAAATATTTGCAACCTTTATAGAATTATATAAACTATCTGGTTACATTAAAGTAAAATGGATTTTTGTTTCATAATAGAATTTATAGAAGTTGAGTGGTTTTTTCTTAATTTAATCTCACTTTAAAATTATGGAGACATGATGCGATAGTGGTTTTGTGTCAAATCCATTTTTTTTCTTTTGCCTAAAACTACTTTTATGATAAACTACTTGCAAATGGACAGTAAGAAGTCACCTACTTGGATAAAAAAAAAAAATTCTAAAATAGATTAAAAAAAATTTCTTACTCTTTTCGTCAGCGTGTATCTCAAACACCATAGAGTGATTCTCATAAAAGAATTGATGATTTTAACGGGGGTGTTTAGCTTTGAAAACATAACTTATGTAATAATAAATTTAGTAGTAAGAAATTATAATGGATTTTCTATATTTATACGTAATATAATGTAATTACTTATTTATCCAAAATTATGAAATTAGCAAAAAATGTCGCCAAAAATCTGATAGTTATTAGCCTTCATTTAAAAAAAAATTTTTTTTTACATCTCTTTATATTTAAAAAAAAATTATTTTAACCTATATAGAAAATCCAAATATAAAAATGTACTCATTTTTTCACAAGAAACAATAAAAAAAAAATTGATGAAATGGTAACGAAAATTTTATAATGAGAAACAATTTCTAAGAACTATTTCGACATAAGTTCGTAGAATAATTTTCAAACGTAATTGGAATTTTTATTGAATTGAATAATATCTACATATTTTGGATAAAAACCGTTTCTTTACGCTCAACTACTTCTTAGTACATTAAGATAAAAAGTTCACATCCAATTTCAACTCAATCAATATCCAATTTCACTCACACACTAATAACAGCTTCTTTCAGTAGGTTTGCTATGTCATTATGTTCTGTCTTTGTACAAATGTTATATACGAAACAATCTCAAGCATTCTCTCAATAGGATTTATACTTAAATGATTTTAAATCCATATAAAATATTTGTGCTTTCAATACAAAACTACGTTTTGCTTAAGAAAGAACCAGGCAATGAAATTTTGTTTTCATAAAGAGTTAAAATGTAAGAAAGGAAGCTTAAAATTCTCTAGTTGTGATTGCAGTTCGTTTTGTTTAAAGCTTTTCTAAAATAATTTTTAATAAAATGTAACAATTTCAAAAAAGCACTGAAAATCTTGTTTAATTTCATTAAATTGTTTTTTGTCTTATTTTTAAATGCAAAAACAATAGTACTTGTTCTAATTATTCATCGATGTTCCAATTATATTCAACTGTGAATATTGTCTTATAATGTAAGAATGTCAAAAGTAAAAGACTTTCACGAAAAATAATTTTAATCTGCTTGTACTAATATATTGGAACTCATATTTATTATGTAATTAAATAATTCAAAAACTATAGTCAGAAACTATTGCTAACTTGAAAACGAATTGGAAAACCTGTTTTACATATAAGTGTTATTAAAAGTAGGGGAAAGTTTGATGATTACACAAATGTAAATGACTGCTAAATTTTTCATTGATTTTTTTACTGAGTAATGCTTACAGGAAAAAAACTATTGCTACTGTCGTATGCATTCTTATTATATCAAAATGTCTAATTTGAAACGTAATACCATGAGATTTGAGCCTATATTTCTATTTTATTATTAATCTATCGTTTCTCATCGTATCCTGTCCATTCTCTTTGATGTTTATGCATCGTCTGTGAATATAATTTTTGTTTGTGGTCATGTTTATCCCAAAATTTATAAATCAATCATTGATTCATAAAAACATTTCTTATTTTGATGACTTCATAGTATTGAGTTGTTAGAAAATTTAATTTTTTTAAAGAAATTATATCGGAGAAAACATAAGACGAAACTTTAAGCGCGGTATAATATTTTACATACATGGTGATGGATGAAATTAGATGTCCAATTGTTAGATGGTGATGCCCAACTTGCATTACCGACAAAAATAAAATTAAAAGATTTCGAAGAAAGACATTTCGGTATTACAAGGACTGATTTACATTTGATAAAAGTATAATGAGTTGTAAATACCATGAAATCATTAATGAATTCGCAGATATTTAGGTATACTGCAATGAATATCTAATTAATGCAGATGATCTTAAATTTGATGGATTGATATCAAGCATTTCGGCAATGGTAGTGATATTTTTGTTGATGTATCAAAAGAAATTATATGAAATAGACCTAGTTAACCATCAATTAATTCCTTCAATAAAGATTGAGTATAATATTTTTCTAGAGATCTATTTTTGAATTCAAAATCTTTAAATAGATAAATAAAAAGATGATGAAAGACTAGTTATTTACACTTAAACCTTAGGTTCAGAAATTTATGATGATGTATTTATTTTTGCTCAGGAAATATCTATACCGCACAACTAAATCTGATGTGTAAATTGTAATTTCTAATAGACATGAGTGCGAAATGTGACTGGCGAAATTTTTTTCATTTTTCATCGAAAAATGTTGAGGACGTGAATAGACAGGAGCTGATCATTAGGACAGGAGAAAATCATTAGGCTGTGAAAATAACATAATATTTGTTTGCAATGTATTTTTAATGATATGAAATGAAAATTATATTACTCTTTACAGACATTCTCTCAAGAAATTATTTTGATTAGTCTAATGAACTATTTTCATTTAGCCAAGAACATTTTATAATAAATCTCAGATTTTATGTCAAAATTATTTTTTTTTTAATTTTCTCTTACGTTTGTTTAAATGGAAATATTTAAAAAAAATCTAATTCAAAAATTGGTTTATCAAAATGTGACTTGTTTGTATCAGAGTGTTATCTTTAAAAGCTTAGATCGAAGAGTTTTCAAATTGTTTTTTAGTTTATGATATTTTAAGAGCTGATCCCGTTATTAGTAATATCATAAAAAAATTTAACTCCATAAGTAGACTTTAATATTTTAGTAAATATAAAGTTCAGTATTTAAATAAAGTACAATAGTAAAATGGTCATTTTCAAATGATTCATCCGAAATATAACTTGATCTTCTAATGAAAATATAGAAGAATGTAATAAATTAATCAGACTTAAGCTACAGGAAAGCTAATCTAGATTAAACACGAATAAAAATACACAGGCTGTGCTTATCAAAACACGAAACTAGAGCTTTTCCAGCCATAGAATAATTAAGAACACTCCACTCAGTATGTTACATTTTAAACATGGCCCGGAATAAATATTTTTACTACATATAAATATAACCTCAATAATTGTTTTTGGGGTGTAAAAGTTAATTAAATGGATAAAAAAACGGATTTTATAGTATTGTCATCATTAGTCTACCATGAGATTTATTTTGACTCTTTCTAGTAATTTTCTTAGAATCTTTCTAGTAATTTTTCAAATTTTGTAAATTTTCATTTTGCTGCAATGTAAGGAATTATAATATTCCTAAAATTTTTCTTAAATAATAATATTACTAAAATAAATAAATACTTTCCCTCGACAAATTAAAAATTCTTCTGTAAATTATTGCAGTTTATATGTATTTTAAGAATTAATTTTTTTAGATTTAAATTTATTTATTCCTGAAGAAAATCCGTGATAACAGACACTTACTATTAATTAAATGCCAATATGAAGCATCAATATCGAAGCATATTTCTCTTCAATCTTTTTTTCTGCTTGAGAAATTAAACTACATTGAGATTAGTAGTTTGAAAAATGGATTTTTTTTTCTGTATAAACTTACGTTCAAAATGGATGTTGAATCTGAAAATTATTGGGTTGAGAGCCAGTGTGGCAATCATTCAACTATCACCGCAATATAATTTATTGAGATTTGATAATCGAGGAATAGAAAGAGAGACATCACCATTTCTTTCTCTCTATACCTCGACTATTTCCAACATCACCATTAGTGATGATATTATTGCTTGAATAGCATTTATTTTCTTCGTTATAATTGCTTTCCAATATTTTTGCTACTTTGGCCTTTAGATTTTTCAGCACATTATCTGTTATAGAACTCATCATCTCTGTTAACTGGTAAGCGAATGATTTATTTTTTAAAGGGATTTCAACGAACAGTGAGCTTGAAATAGAGCTACATGTGTAAACAATATAAGAAAAATACACATATTTATGTATTTGACTAAAATATCATTCAAATTACTTATTTAAAAAATAGCTTTTAGTACACGGTGAGTTTCTTAATTATAAATGTTTTTATATTTTACTAACTCATAACTTTCAATTTATTAACTTTTTTGACAACGAAAAATGATCTAAAAATTACTATTTTAACAGTTATAGATATGGAAAATCATTTTGAGAGTGACTTGTGAGACTTGTAACAAAAATAAATATTTTATGTTCTGTTAACAGTTTTTTTCTGATATACTTTTACTAAAATATAATCTATTATAGAAAAAAATTTATTGAATGTCGTTATTATAAATCCAGTGAAATTTTGTCGAATACGAGCTTTCAGAACATAGTTGTATACATATTGACTGTTTCAGTTGCTTCCAAATAATTTATTTAAAGCTAGAATTTTATTTAGGCATTCACAAAACGGAATATAAATTGTATTATTTACAATAACTGTTTTTCAGGTTGGTCATGGTTTGAAAATCCATTTATGAGTGATTTATTCGAAAAAGAAATTGTAAAGAAAGTCTAACGTTAAGTCGAGCTAACTAACATCAAATCATTTTCTCAATAGTGCTTAGATCACGAATCAAAACACACAGAATTTTTATTTCTTCTCACTTAATTCTATTTACATGATAAAAACAATCTGTCTTAAAAACAATATAAGCCTATTTATGCTAAATATGTTTTAGTTCAATGAAAATGAAGGACATGATAAAAAAAGAAGAATGTTACATTCTTCTTTTTTTACAAGAATTTTTGTAGAAAATCAACATAAGCTATTATACATAAATATTCAAAATGCATTAGAACATAACTTAATTCATCTGCTTTAAATAATTTCTATACCTCTATCCACAAATTGTCAATGAATTTTATGGTTTTTTATTCTCTCCAATATAAATACAAAGAAATCCTAAATTTTATACATTTAGTTTTTAGTCTTTTAAAATTTGCTAATAAATAATAATTTACTTAATGCTATTTAAATAATATAGCATTTTTGTTGTCAAAATAATGACTTTAAAGTTGTTTTGAATTTTTTACTTTTGTAAATAAATTGTGAAAAATATTTTTTAATCGCATGTTATAAAATATTAATTTCTAAAGTTTTTTATTTTATTTTTGATTTAATTCTCATTAATTGGGAACAATAGGAAACAATTTTGTGAAATCTGTACCAATATTTCTAGTCCACGACAACTCTTCACATTAATTCCAATGCGTTATTTGAAATACAAAATTTGAATTTCGTTATACCATTTTTAATACAATGTAAAACTAAATGCACATAAAATGATCAAGAACTGTTTAAATATTCATAATTGTATGTGCAGCATAAAAATATAATTAATGAAGGGCTGGAAAGAGAAGCAGCTAAATATCTTTTCCAGAAACATCTGCTCTTTTGAACATCTGCTTTATGCCGAATATATTTCAGTTCATCTGTCCTTTATTTAACATGCAATACTGGAAATTTCTGACAAAAGAATGAATGTGAATTCTTTACTTATAAATATTCAGTTTCCTTATCTTTTTTTATTACAATTTTAGCAAATAAAAATTAAGTTTGATTGTTATTATTCATGGAAAGTATAAGTTGAAATATTTATTCTTGTATCAATTAAGAAATACGAACTTGTGTAATATAGATTGCATTGTTGTAAAAAAGTAAAAAAATAATCTAAGCTTTATAATTTTCAATAGCTATTTAAGTAAGTTTAGCATTATCGTATCTGATTCTAAAATTCTTATTTTAAAATTATTATGTATTGTAATAAATTAATGTGTTATTAATTATATAATTTATATTTCAAGAATATTAAATAAATATTGTTAAGATAACCTTTAATTGTTTTCATAGCCAAGAAGATCTAAGAGATAAAAAAATAACGGATTTTATATATAAATGTCTCATCAGCAGAATTTGAAAATAATGATGCACACACTGTTTAGATTTTGAAACTATTTTCGTTATTTTATTCTATGCATATTTTTTTGCATAACAATTTTAATAACGGTATGATTTCATTAATAATTACTTTCTAAAAATAACTTAACTACTGTTGCATTATTATGTTTTAATTTTTGTAATAATGTTTATAGAATTCAATTAGTTTTTTCTTTCGCAAAATTTTTCCCTTTATCCTTTTTGCGTTTTTATGAAACGAATAACAATAATTAAAATAATAAAGATGCTTTTTAACAGTTTTATTTTCGGCTTTATATATTTTATAATAATAGGGATTATTTTAAGTGTTATGAAAAAATTGTCACAAAATGAGGATTAAAATATTTTATAATGCATCTTTTTAATTGTCTTTTTTTTAATTCAATAACAATTAAAACTAGTTATCAGCATGAAAAAATTTCAGAATTTATATGAAATTCTTATTTTGTGCAAACATATAACATACTTTATAATTAAGGATTTAAAGAAAAAATTTATCAAGAAGAACTTCTTTCCGTTGAAAAAAAATTTGTAATTCAATAATGTAAAAGGGAAAAAAAACTTCGCTACAATTTTTTCCATACTATTTATATTTTCTTAGAAAAGCAATTTTAAATAAATATGTAAAAACTTTCCTTTTTATTATTAAGTTCAGAATAAAAATAGTTATCTTAATTTCGGATTTCAAAACATTACAATAAAATGGAACATGGTATATACTGAAGGCTTTATTATTGTTCTGCATTATATATTGATAAAAGTTTCTTTTAAAGAAAATTAAGCTGGAATACGACAGCTATGAATACCATGAAAATTTTTAAATATTTCAAATACGGTTAAAAAAATTTAACATCATTAATAGTACATCAACTTGGATTAAAGCCACAGAGAAGTAAGTTAATTTTTATTATTATTTTTCATAATAATTAATCGCATTGAAAACAATTTCAAGAAATTTCTTTAAGATCAAAAACTGGACAGCTACTACCTGTTTCAGGATACTTAATGCCTTGAAACAGGATATTGAGACATTTGATTATTAATTTGACAATTTTTAGGAGAAATTCATTGTAGTGAAATAATAAATGGAAAGGATTTGGAAATTAAAAAGTTGAAGAATAATAGAAAACTCAAATTCATTTCAGTAATCTATAGGAATGTACGAATAAATCATGAGAGTAAAAATTTTAAAATACCAAAATTTGAGTAAAAATTTTTTAAATATTTTCTGATCTTTTAAATAAAATAATATAAAAAACAAAATACTTTGTAAATACTTTTATATGTTTTATGATACTTTAGAAAAATTGATTAGTGCTACGGTATTATTGATGAATTCGATGATCATGTATATTAACCGGGGATTATTCATAAACATCACTAAACTTGGTATGTTTATGAATAATACCAAGTTTGGTAAATGTGATAAATTATTGAATTACTACTTTAATCGATAAGTTTATTAAATCTCAAACACTTAATGGGGAATGTAATAAATTCTGATTATTTTGTAGCGAATGGATACGTTAATTTTAATAAATAAATATTTCAATATTATATATATGTTAAACATTTTAAAATTTTTAAGATATTATAATTATACTATTCTTAAGAATTTGAAGAGCCCCATGATGATACAGAATAAAATTTACAACAATTTAAAATTTTTAATAATTGACCTTTTGTATGTTGACTTCAGTAGATATTTTAAGATAGATATATTAGATATTAGCATAAGTTATATAATATAAGGGTCACACACTATATTCAAAAATGCAAAATTATCAAAATTACTGAAAGTAAAATGAAACCTATCTTGTTATTTCAGTATATAAATACTCTTTTTTATATATCTAAACAAGACAGAACCTCAAATTTAATAATAACAAGCACTTAAAGATAAATTTTATGTTTTGTTTCTGTTCCTGTTGTTGTTAACAAAAAAAAGACTTGGATAAAGAATATAAAAAACAATCCCATGTCAATTAAATTAAATCTATATTATAAAAAAAGTATTATATATAAATTTCATTTACTTGTAAATTTGCTTATTTAGATACATTAGACTATTATGACATTTAGAATTACACAGTTTTTCAGATATTATGGATTTGCACTCTCCCTTGCAAACACAGCTTTAATACCACTATCTTTCAAAAATAAAGTTTTCTAACACTATCTCAAAGTGATATTGCTTGATCTGAAAAATCTTCAAGCAAAATAGTTTTTTCTTCACAAAATGTGAACTAAATTTTCGTATACCATTATAAAAATTTTCCCCTTTTTTTGTTCCTAGAACATAAATGTCTTCCTTTTAACTAGATAGATAGACCAGATTTTAACTAAGCAAAAACAAGTAAGAAAATATAGAAAAAGTTCTAAAGAAAGTTTAAAATCACAGGCAAAAAAATGTTGGCAGTTTCATTTCTTAAATTTTCTTCTGGTAATAATGTTATCACAGTAAAGCTAGGAGTAACATGTAGATATAGCTCGGAATTTATTAGCGATAATATTAGAAATTTAAAACGGAAGATAATAATTAAAACGGATAATAATTCAAATTTTTAAGAGAAAAAATGATCCTCATCTATCAACGATATCAATATAATTTAATTCTAAATTATGGATATGTTTGCAATATTTTTTTTCATTAGCATACTGGACAGAAGTTAAAGAACCATCATTCCATTGAATTAAAATGCTGTCGATTTTCTAAACAAATATTTTAAATACATAAAAAATCTGTTATTTTACTTGTTACGAAAAATATTTTTCACTCATGAATGTTTTATTATTTTAAAAGACATTTTTGTGTTTAAGAGCAGCTTTTAAGTGAAATCATAATGTTTAATTACGGTACTGAGAGTAAAATTCATGACATTATGAGTTTGATTCTATAACTTTTTATTATTAAATCCTTTATCTTTTAGTTACCTTTTTGCAAATAATTCTTCTTTCAATGACTACAATTACAGTGGTTCTGATAACCTTACCTTGATTTTACTTTAATTTTTGATATTTTTTAATTTTTCTTTGTGCATTCAATAGCATTATGTTATAAAAATACATTTTCAAAATTCAAGAGGCAGCATTAAATGCGTATGCCTTCTAATATAATATAATTATAAAAATTTTTATAAAAATATATATCATGTATAAAAATATTAGTTTTCACGAAAATATTATTCTGAACTTGATTTTTATCAGCATTTGGCAATTATTTTCTGACTTGCTGCCTACAACATATGCATCTAATTTCAAGGAAACTTATTACCATGTTTTAATCTTCAAGCTACACACACATAATTGATTTGAAATTAATTTAAAAATTTTCCTTTATAAGTCAAGCATTCTAATACCAATGGCTAATTAGCCCAATGATATAGGTTAACCTGATGAGAAGAAAGCGGAAGTGGCAATGTATGGATTTCAGAGGCTCCCATAAAAAGAGAAAAACAAAAATATATGCTTATAGAAATGGTTTATTTACAAACTTTACTAATTTTTCCTTTTTTAATAATAAGAAAATTAAAACTACATAAATGCTTATATTTAACAAACTAAGATAAATTAATTTGCAGTTCTTCAGGAGAAAAAATGCACAGCAAATCAAAACATAAATACAAGGGAGAAAATGAATAAATGTAATTTTATCACAATGGCATTACTAATGAGAATAAGCTTATAGATATATCATGAAAAGCGATAATTATTGTAATTATATGTTTTGCTGTTAAACGTAATTTTTTCACCAAAACTAGAAATTGGAAAAAATTTTAATATGAATGAATGTTAAGTTACATAAGAATATTAGAACTAAATGGTAAATGAATGATTAATTTGATTATATATATTACAAACGTGTTACAAACGTTTTTAAATTCGAGTGTTAGTGTGTTAAAGATAACCTAGCTCGTTTCAATTGAAGAATATGAATGTACTTTTTTTTTTGTTTTTTTTATCTTCAGATAAAAAAAATTTTGTAATTTCAATTCCCACGTCAGTTGTGGATGCCGTCAGTGATAAGGAATATGTCTTAATTTACAGATTAGTCTAAATATCTTTCGTATAAAAACAATTTATTGTAGAGTGACATTCTAAATGATATCAAACCATTGAATTTAATGACGCATTGATTAAATAAAAGAAATCTTTACGGTAGTATGTTTAAATGCTTACGTTGCTTATTAAACGACATTTCCATGTCAAGTTCTTAAGACAAAAAAATGAAAAATGAAATTTAAATAGCCAATTACTTCCCCCTTTATATATATATATATATATATATATATATATATATATATATATATATATATATATATATATATATACCTATCGTTTGTGTGTGTATAACTATTGTCCCAACAATTTTCTGTCTAGTTTGACTGGAGGTGAATTAATCTATTTTTGACATACTTAATTTTCCGTCAATTTGCATAATATAAAGAATAGTCCTATTAAATACTTTGTTTACTATGTTTCAATAATTTCTATTGTACAAAATACTCAGAAATACAATGTTTAACCATGTCATTTTTTATAAGTACGAATTTTGTTCCATCGAACCAACTTTAGCACAAGCTTTCGCTTAGGACGTACAACATAGGGTAATCTAATAAACTTATAACTTAATAGGATTATGCGTGTTCCATCTAATGCAAGAAAGTATCTCCTGTGAGAGCCACGAGTATTATTCAGGATGTGTATTAACAAAAAAATTATATTACGACCTCTTTTGATTTCTTGAAAGCTTTTGCAATTTGATTAAAATTTGAATATACAAAATTTTATCATCTTGATTCAAATTTTGCTCTAAATTACTGTGCTGTTACTAATCAATAAAAGTAATGAAATAAAAATTCAAAATAAAAATTTTTCTCAATACCAGTATTTTTTCAGGAATGTTGACTTACAAATAAACTGCTTAAAGTTCAAGGAAAGAAAATATTTGAAAGTTCATGCTGATGCCAATTTTAAAAATAGACATGCTTCAAAATTTATCAACATTTAATTATATAAGTATGCTGAAGTACAGAGAAATGTTGATATTGATTTTAACAATGTACATGAGTCAAATTACCAGAATTATAGTGTCATACCTGTATTACAATCATCTACTGAGAGAAGGTTATAGTTTCATCGCATATTACTTCGCGATCATATTGTTTGAAAACTTCATAGGGAAATTTTTTAGGACAAAATAAATCATTAATTTAGTGATATAGTTTGAAAAAGTTAGTTTTCTATATAGTAATAAGATCTAGATTAATTTTATGGGATGAAAAAATTGAATTTGACTGAGCAGATATTTAAATGAATTATTGCCATTATGAAAGAAAAAATTATAATTTTTATGTTTATAGAAATGTAATTTTTTTTTCTTGTTACTTTTAATGCATTTAAATAATACAAATGACTAATATTTTGTTTCTTGTAGATAATATATTTTACCAAAATTCACTTCAAAATAATTTACATATCCAATTGGGTAAAATACAAGAAAAAAGAATGAATTTATTAACAATGCACTATTTTTATGTGTATATTTATATTAACTAAAATTTTTATCTTATTCAAAATTTCTATTGTTAAACGTGTTTCATGCATTTAAAACTTATGAAAGTTCTCTGGAAATAAATTAATTCCTAAATTTTATATGTAAATGAATAGCAACATTATAAAAATCAAACAAGAAAGAGTTTATTTTATATTTTTTTAGAGTTTAGAGAAAGAGTATATTCAAGAAGATTTTATTACGAATCCACTTTTATTTTCCATAACTCTAGCATTACATTTGTATTATATTAGTTAGCATTAATTAGAATTATATTATAAAACTATATCTTAACATTTCTTTTTTTTAAATTAAAGCTTTGTAACTGATGTTTTTTTTTTTTTTTTTTATTTTTTTTTTTTTTTTTTTTAACAATGCGCAATAAAATATTTCAAAAACTTTAAAAATTTGCAGAAATTTCATTTTAATTCGAAAGAAAGTACTGAAAAAATATCTCAGAAAATAAAAAGAAAATAAATAAAGAGCAAAATACATCTTACTTTTTTAACAATCAAACAGTGAAAATCCATTTACTGCTGCCTGTCACTAGCGGCTGATAGACAGACTTATATCAACAAAAAAAAAAAAAAAAAAAAAAAAAATTATTTAAAAAAAAAAAAAATGTTGTACCATAGATCTAGTGCATTGATATTTTTTATTCGGTTCAATTTCTTTTTTATGTAACCTCTAACGTTTTCATTACATCGCTGGCAAATGTAAGTCGCTACCTAATAACATTTTTTTTTTTACAACGGGAAATTTGTTGAAATAATGATTCTCCTTAACCACAATATTGAATTGTTTAAGCACAAATTTTATAGAAGCTTGTATTTTTAGCAGAATAATATTCACAACTATGATATTTTGTTCAAAATATAATATGGAAACAAAAACAATTTTAGAATTATTTGAGTTAAGTTAAAGAAAGCTAAGAATACCTGAACAATTATTGTTTATTGGTAATTTTAACAATTCATATAATTTAATGATACTTAAAATCTTAGAATATATAATTCAAATTTTATGTTTTGATTATGAAGATTGTTGTTTAAACTTCTCATTATTACTGAATGTGAAATTTACATAATAATCTCTATAATCTTTTTTTAAATGATTTATCAACTTTTTCAAGCGCAGAAACCTTATAATAGTTTAAAGCTATCTTTTTTTACGATATATTTTTAACTGCGCACTGTATCGCACTGTTTACTTAATGGCCGTTGAAATTATGCAAAGCTCATAAAATGGTGCTTTGTAGCATATTTAAGTGATTTGTTAGCTTCTGCCATACTCCATTACACTCAAATGTTTCTCTTCTTTTAACAGCCTCATCAATCATCTGCATGAAAATGGCTGGCGTCAAAAATAAAAATTTTAAAACGTGATGATTGGCACGTGACTCGTGACGTCAGAATTTTAAAAGTATGAGCAATTGTAACAAATGTGTTATTTTTTTATGGATAGCTAATTTTCATTTTTCCCTTTTTGCTCCTTTATTTGAGATAAAATTAAAATTGTTCCGGAGAAAAATTATAATCAAGAAAATACATTAAATATTTTAAATTACCAGTAGTTGATTTTGTTTAATTATAAATTTGTGTTGAAAAGAATTCTGAATGGATAACGTAAATAAAAATAAACACTTGAAATTTTCTCAATTAATAGGTGTCCAAAATTCCTTCTACATTTGTTGAAGACATAAAAATTGAAGCTCTTTAAGTGAAATATGAAGTTATTATAAGCCAGGTAATCATTATATTTTTTATAACTAATATAAAATGAAAATTTACCTAAAAAACTAAACTTATTAAAATTTTGGAATAAAACAATATTTTAAAAGTTCATTTAAAATGACTTATTAAATATTTGACACATATTATTTTTGACAATCATAAAAAGATTAAACCCCTTTTTTCAAAGATTATGAGATTTAAACTCATTCACTAATCAAATTTAAAAATAAATCTTTTAAATTATTGTTTAATTTGATTTAAAAAGAAGAAAAAATTAAAGTACGTAGTCTTGATTTTATGCAAGATAAAATTATAAGTAAATACTAATAATTTCATAAAATGTAGTAATTTTTATATGTTTATCTTGAAAAGAATTTAATTGAGAAAGTTTAATATACTTAAATATATACAAAAAAAAAAGTTAACTAAATGGATGGCTAATATATTTTTCTAGAATACCGAACAAACTGCAAACTTTATGAAAGTATATTATATATAAGTTCTTTTATAAAGAATTTTTAGATAAATTAATTATAATTATGGTATTAATTTAGTAAAAGAAAATTAAAAGAATAAAATTATTTTAATAGGACAAAATATTCCAGAAAATTTGACTTATATATCGAGTCCAGAAAAAATTTAAAAGAAAACTGCGTATCTAAAAACATTTTGTGTGAAAGCAAGAATTCACTTACAAAACTTCATTGATATTTTAAATTAAAAGTCACCACTTATATTTGCGCTGATGTATTTGCTTGATTTGATCAAGGGTATTTTTAAAATAGTAAAAAATAATGAAATTATTTATTTGAATTAATAAAATAATTCAAAAGAAAATGCTAATCTACTTGAACTTAAGTATACCGTAGCATATTATCAAAATTATGCTCTCTTTCAAATGAAATGTTTTAGATTCAATACAAATCACTGTTGAACAACAGGAAATGATTATTGCATTTTTGTTTACTGCATGCAAATCTTTCAGGGTTTTCTCATTACGAATGTGATCATGCTTCCCTACATAAAAAATGTCTTCCCAAATATCAAAAAGCTGGGGTAGAATAAAGAATCTTGCAGTTATCAGGCAGTCTAATAAGAAAAATCAACTAGAACTAGATAAATGTAATAAAAAAAAACCTCAAAGTTTTGATGTAATTTTAATTGAATAATCAATGTATATAATTATTTTAAAAATAAAAAAAAGTTAAAAAATTTTATTACACATGAAAAATATTATATATTATTATTATTATGATATTTATGTATTTTGATTGATTAAGATTTTAAATAGAAATTATTTGTTGATTTGCGTAAAATGTATTTACACAGATCATTGATTATGTATTTAAATATAATAGCATATAATAAAAAGTTTTTGAAATTTTCTATAAATATATTCCCAATTTTAATTTTAATGTATTTTAGAGTTAAAATAAACCAAGAAACATAGTAACATCAATTATTTATTAATGTCTATTTTGTAAGATCTATATCAGTTTAATGCTCTTTTAATATCTATACTCAATAATTTTTATCGAACAAGTAAATAATTTTCTATACACGACGGAAAAAGGACATAAATAACAGCTACTGATATAGATAACTATTAATCAACATGAGGATGCATTGATGAAGTAAAAATTAAATATCATATTTACCATTTAAAATTAAATGGTAAATATGATATATAATATTTTATTTTGAAATGGTGAATTTATATGGTGAATTTTTCATTTCACTTAGAAAAACCAATGACAGTAATAAAAATCATTTTATATAAATATCATGTTCAAAGCCATCAAAGTTTAATGCAAAGTAATAATTGCTTTTAATTTTTATTTTTCCAATAGAACTTATAAAATTCTTTAATGTGACAAATCTCAATTTTCTAATAAATTAATAAATTTAAAGATACTTCAAATTTTTAACTAAAATGATACTTTTGGGAATAAAAATAGGGAATTTAAGTGAGCACACACACATGCATATACATACAACTTAACTTACCACTTACGCAAAATGGGTTCATCAGAATACCATGTTATTTAAACTAAAAATATAAACAAGAAATTGGTATAAACTAAACTTTTACGTTTTCAGGTGTTTGTTATAAGTAAAATCCCTAACTGTCAAATAAATTAATAAAAATTGTTTTCCTGAATTAATATAAAAGCCTGCGTTAATATTTGGATTTATTCTAATAAATATTTGTGATTCTTTAATTTAACAGTTTCTTCACGTCTCAAAAACTTTTAATTGTACTATAAGTGTACCAATCGATACTTTAAAACGAAATTTCCATTTATTTCTGACATAAGTGCTGACAAAAGGATATCGCCGAAGTGGGCGAATGATAACAACTAACAATTTATATAAATCTATTTGCTATTTCAAATTAATAATTTGAATTTATTTATTAATCATTGATTAACTGATGTTTTAGCTATTTTAAAATTTTCACATTAATTAATTTTTCAATAAATGAATGTGGAGCATCAAGGATGTATTTTTACTTATTTAATAGTTCATGTTTCTATGGATTTCAAAAAATATAATTTAATTAAAAAGCTTCAATGTTGACTTCTTATTAAGATAAATAAAATAAACTAAGATAAATAATACCATTTTTTAATTAAATACTTGTTTAAAAACCATTTAAATTATGTTCTTTTTATATGAAAACTTACTAAGAATGATTAATAACATTTGTTAAATGTGAAAAAATATTTTGATATGAGATTAATGAAAATTAAAACAAGTTAAGGAATTTACTGAAAGGTAGATAAATTGTAATTTATTTTAAATTCAGATAAAAAAAAATTAGAGAAAGAATTTAAAATTCCTAGAACCTTTGGTTCCGAAGTATGAAACAAATTTCGAAATCTGAAACTATTTGTATTTTTGATTTAGTTCAAATCTTTCAGATTCTCCGTTAAATTGCTGTCTCAAGTAATTCAAGATAATTTTACGAAAATAAAAAAATTATTTATATTATAATTTGTTGACTTTAGTCGATGTCGTAAACATTTATCTTTAATTGTTATTTTAATTTAATTTACAATGATTAGCAATATTATATACATATAAAGAACCTAGATAAAGGTAAAATGAATTAAGGATAATATATGCATAAACGTAACAGCATTGTCGAAGTAAATGATTGTCCATTATTATCTTTATATGTTATACAGATGACATGTATATATAGAAAAAAAAGCAAGTTATTAATATAAAAATATCAATAAAATATGTACATGTTATTTTTCCTTCTCTTTTTCGATGTGTGTATATGTATGCATGCGTGCGTCTGTGGACGTACGTATTTAATTTTCATATAGATCTGTTATAAAAGAAAAGAAAAAGAAGTAATAAGATAAAAACATGTTTAGAATTATTAATTATTTACATCAAGATAAAATTAATTAATTAATATCATTATTTTATATACCCTTGTATTTTTATATACATTTTCAAACATAAACTTCTTTTGTACATTACTTACGCAACATATTTAGCATTTTTTAAGCATATTCTAAATTTGTTTTCCATAAATCGACAATTCACATTAATTTTGCTTCAGTTAATAACATTTATTATAAATGAAGGCATTAAATTTTTTTCTTTCGTTTTTTTCCCCTAATGCAATGCATATATTAATTCTAAAGGTTTTTCAAATCTCAATCTTTAATCTAAAATCTTTCGAATGGTTTTTATTAAGTAATAACAAAATTTCAAATTCAATCCACCGTTAATGTTAATTAATCGACGGATTCAGCAAGGCGCTTAAACAGTTTAATTATAACAGGTTTTGTGGTGACAAGAATTTTCTTTTGCTTATTTTAATGTGAAAAATTTAATAAAATAATAAGTTTTCACTGTAACATTGCCCGAAAAATTTGGCAAATAATCCTTTTGAAGTCACCCTGCCATTGGTCTCATGCCAATGGTTGCAAGAAAGTTTTATTCGGTTTTCATACCTGGGAAAAAAATGTCACATTTTAATCACAAAATTATAGATGTTTTTCTCGGAAGCATAAGAAAATATTGAACAAAAACATGAATGAAAACTTTTAAAAGAGATCAAACCTAAGGATAAGTAAATATACATATTAAAAATAACGCATTAAGAACTTAAATGAAGTGTCTATTTTTACACGAAACTCAAGTGAGAGACAGTTTATGAAAAAAGACTTAACTTCGTCAACACTGGAATATAATAAAAATACGTCTTCAAATTGTCAGCTTAACATTTGCGTCACTTTATTTCAAATCAAAACATTTTACAAGTTAAAATCGGAGAGCAAGGCCTGGCTCTTAAGCCACTATTAATATCTTAAGTGCCGGAAAAGTGTGGCACTTGATCTCTCTTTTCATTTTTTCCCCTCTAATGCAATGCATAATCAAATAATTTGTAATTCAAACAATATTAATATTTTACTTTTTAATACGATTTAAATTGGGCTATCATTCTCTAGAAAAATACTAATATATATATATATATATATATATATATATATATATATATATATATATATATAAATATTGTTTATTTACTCTGTAATATGATAAAGTATTTTACATTAAATAAATAAAAAAATTAAATTAAATATACTATTCAGCAAAAACTTAGAAACTTAGCAAAAGCAAAGAAAGAGAGACAAAGCTGATCAATGTAAGCCTATTAAAATGTCATATGCATTTTTATTAAGAATTCCACTTTAGAAGCATCTTTTGCTAAAAATTCCTGATTAAATTTTATATTTTATGGAACTAAATCATTTCTCCGATAAAATCCATTTTTTTATTTGAATATTTAAAAAATACTCCTTTTTTAGAACAGTAACTCATAAAATGAAATATATTATATATCTTCTGCTGTTTTATGAATAAGATATTGCTAATTTAACTCATTTAACAAGAATTTTTTTATTATCATCCTACTGTCATCGAATCAAATTGTGACGCATCATTTATGATGAAACATATCTCATTCTGATTATTCGTATCACTAATGCATATTAAAACAACAAATCTCTTATGCATACGTTTTCATTAATGATTTTTCGCAAAGTGACAGCATGTGGGTCGTATGCAGGTCTTAAAACAAATGTATTTCTTTCATTGATATATCTTTAGTCATTTTGTATTTTTAGTGGAAACTTAGAAAATACTTTTATTTATTTTTTTAATGTTAAAGGGATAAGTACTTAGTGTTTAATTTAGTAAATACAAATAATTAATTGTGTGCAGTAAGTAACAGTGATTGGCAATTAAATGTCCTTTTTACAACGGAGATTTCTAGCAAATGCCACATATACATTTTTTAGCATTATTATTATTATTTATGTATATGGCCACCAAAAAGATCCAGCATCAAACAATTGAGAATTGAAATAAAAAGAAAACATAAAATAAAAATATAGTGCAATATAATAAAATATAAGAAAATGCTGTGTTGAATGTACACATATAAAAATATGCATGTATATAAAATGTTTGTTCTACAATTACTTTCTGGTAGAGTAATAGAAAAAATAGCTCATGCACCAATGCTAATTATATGAAAATAAATAGGTTAAAAGTAAATTCTGGTAACTCACCCAGTACCCGCTTTTGGAAAAAAAATCTGGCAACATATTACACATTCAATTAACTCACGTAATATAAAAGGAAATGTGCTCTATTGTCAAGAACTGATAAATTTGAATCAATACGACACAAAATTACATATGGGTATTTTAAAATTAAATTAGAATTTGCAAACAACCTTTGTAGAATATTTAAATTACATCTTTCTTTTTAATGATACTCATATGACTTCAAGAAACATAAATGACAAGCTTTTTAAAATTAAAATATTAATTTATGTAAATATGAAGCTTCTATAAGAAAATTTCAGAAAACTTACAGGAATAAATTTACTCTTTTTATACGAATAAATTTACTTTTCTTACGTGAATAAATTTACAAAAGAATTGATGCACTTTTTGTAGCTTCTCTAGAATTCTAGATGCTCTATAATTTCTAAAGTACAATCAAAACAGCGATGACAACTTGGAACCAAATAATAGAGGTCATTACCAAAATCTGTTTGAATAATTGAATGTTTTTCTCTCAAAGCCAATTTGTTTTTTTTTTTCCCAAAAAAAATTAAAGTTTTACATTTTTTAATATTTTTATTACCCCCAAAAGGAAATAAATACATATTTTGTGTAAATAATCACTAAGTTGAACTGACAAGAAAATTATTTTAACAAGTTACTTTGCAAACTCTTAAGTAATCCTTTCTATCTTCATTTGTCACATCATATCATTTTGTTTATTTAATTTTGTATGTGCCTTAATAGCCTAATTTATAGTTAGCTTTAGAAAATATTTATTTTATAATTGTATAAAAAATATTAAATAAATAGTTTTTAAGAAATAAGTCTAATTTAAAATATGTTACAAGTTTTATTCATGTATTTTTTAACAATTTTTCAACTTCAAAACAACGTTTGATATAAGGTCTGATTACATTTTATGGACTTTATGGACTTTCAACGATTCTTATACCATTATACTTTTTCAAAAAATAAATGTTTTTTTTTTTTTTTTTATTTTTTTTTTTTTTTTTTACTGAAGGATAGAGCTGTTGTTTCATTACCAGCGCTATGATCAAGTTCATATGTGAAATTCTAACATATATTAATTATATACATATAATATATTAATGTACCTTATAATTTAAAATGCAATAATCTATACAGAATAAAAATATATTATTTTTTCCTTTTCATATAGATCATAGAAAATAAAAAATGATGAATCACAAGCTGTTACTTATGAATTTTAAAGTTTGAATAACAATTGCAATATTAAACTTAAGGCAAATTAGCCATGTCTTTAATGAAAATTAATACAGGTTATTAACAAAAATAAGGTATGACTAAGTAAAATGTATTTTTAATCATTTTTATTAAATATATGAAACAGGTCATTGACATAAATCGTGTCAATGACGAATTGATTTACTTTTTTTAACATAAGGAAAATTTTTTAACCGATTCGTAAGAAAAAACATAAAATTTCTCTAGAAATCATATAATTAAGTAGTGTAGTGGTGCTTTTTTATTTGATAACTCATGTCTATATAACCGAACTTAATGAAATACGAAATAATCAAAAAGATAAAAAAAAATGTTTATGGGACAGCAAAATAGATTAAAGGGTGGTAGTAAGCGTTTTTGCTTGTTTTTGATAATTTGTACCCTACTTCATACTGACGTTCATAATATTTAGCCCAGTTAAAAAGTTTCCCGAAATTTCGTATTCTCCAAGTTAAAAAACAATTTCAATAAATATTTCAGATTTATAATACAAATTTTAGCCAAATGTTTTGAAATCAGTTTCGTAAATCATAAAATTTTCAATAATCGAGACATTCAGAGGAGAATAGGTGGATCACAGGTGACAATACATATGAATAATTTTTTTTTTTTTTTTTTTTTTTTTTTTTTTCTTAACATGTTTCAAAAGGACTTCAGCAAGTTATACGTACAGTGACAGGCAAAATAATTCTTACATATGGTAATCGTATCATTGAAAACATTTTTATTTATGTATCTAGTTAAAAATTAAATGCATAAATATTTGAGATAGAAATATAAACTAATGTTACATAAGTAGATTATATAAAGCCGTTAGAATATATGATTGATAAAAAAAAGATGAAATTTTTATCACAGTTAGGAAAATATTCGTAATAAAAATAAAAAATATATTTAATTTTTATTAAATATATTTTTGCTTGTTTTTGATAATTTGTACCCTATTTGTATTATCACAAAATTATAAATTTTGAATAAAACCTCATAAAATTTGAAATTGAACAGTTATCATTAACATTTTAAATTCTGAAATTCCTGCTAAATTTACTGACAATATATCTCATTTTTATTTTCATTTGTTTTCTTAGTTCTCACTTTTTACAGAAGATTAAAAAATATGAAAAATCGAAGAATGTCCTTATAACTCTTGTCTCCTTCCTTTTATGATTTAACAAATTTCTGGAAAAACTAAATTAAGCACTGAATGTTTTTAGAAAAAAATAACTAAAATGTATATGCATTTTGAAGAAATGATTTCTAAGTTAATTTGATAAGCTTATGACGTTTTATAAAATACATTCAAACAAGTCTTACTATGATTATAAATCATATATATAAGCCATTTGCTTGTCCTTTTAAAAAACATATGCTAAATATTTCTGACTGTTATTTTATTAAAAACGGAAATAATCCAAATTTATTTTAGATAAGTAATGTCAAAAGTTCCCCTCATGGTAGTTTTTGAGGATTATTTGTAGATTTAAAAATGCACTCTTTTTATTTTTAAATTATTTACATAACTTTAGTTTTAAAAATTCATTTTCTCATAATTTCAAACTTGTGTTATCAAATAAATATCAGAAGTTTTGACTGCTGAGATCGAATTTTTTATTTCTGCAACATTCATTTTAAATTATTTCCTTATACATCTATAATTTAAAATATTAGTTTGGGGAGAAAGTAATCCATTATTTTTTCGGTAGACGTCTATAGTGATCGATATCTCGTGAGGTATCTATCAAACAATTTCAGATTTATGCTCGTTGGAAAAGTGACATTTGACACTAAAATATCCTCTTGCGGTTTTTGGTTTGATTAATTCAGTTACGAGTACAAGATTTTAAAAATGGAAGACAACAAACAGAAAATTCGATACATTTTCGTTTTTCTCTTGTAACGGCGAAAAAAGATAGCCAGGTGGCTAAAATTGAGAAAGGTGTTTATCGTCCTATATAAGACTGTAACAACCAGTTGTGTACAATTTTTGTTTCGTCGATTCCGTTCGGGTTTTTTTGATGTTAGAGATGCACCTCACATGTGGATACAGCATCGTCGAAAATGTCTATAAAATATCAAAAATGATCGAAGTTGACCGCATGTCAGCAGTCGTAACGCGCAAGACCAAAAAGTCTACATGAAAGCTGTTTTAAACCTTTTTACAAAGTGAATCCAAAAGAAGTTACATAAAGTTCACGTAAAAATAATGGATTTCTTTTTCCCCAAACTAATATAATTTTTTTTTTTTTTGTGAATAAAGCTCCTGAATTTTGTTTAAATTCTTTCGGATGATTTTTCGATACAATATTTTCAATAGGTAGATATATCAAAAAATGAAATTAAATTTTGGTATTTATGTTAATATTTCTATCTTTTTTTAAAACTAAACAACGTATATTTTGCCTCAAAGTTTATAAAATATCTTCAAAATATATTTGATAGTCAAAGCATTTGATTGCTAAAATATGTAAAAATTACACATTTTATTTTTAATCTGTGTGCAGAATTCATAAATATTTTTAATCTTGAATCACAAATATCTGGTTATTTATGTAACTGAATTTTTGTATTCTTTAAAAAATAAAGTTTCGTGAATAATTTAAAGAAAGGAAAAGGGGTAAGTCGTAGTGATTAATTTACATGCACTGAATTTAACATTGGCTGCAGAGACACGTTGCCGTTTGCTTACACGCCAACTCAAACAAATTTAAGAGGTGCGTGGGAGATTTATTAGAGTTATAATATTGGCAACAGAAGTTTTAAAGGAAGGATTTAATAGTTCATTTACCCCTAAATAGCACAATATTTATGAGTCTGAAATAAATAACGAAAAGTTTGTGTTTCACAGTTACATTATGTTTCTGCACAATCCTCAAAAACTATTTTTTTTAACAAAATAAGAGAAATTTACTTTAATATATTCATACATATTTATACTAATTATATTTTTTAAGAACAAAATAATTGCAAACACAATCAATTGTTAAAAAAATAAATGTAACTTGCAAAAATATGATTTTTTTTCCGCTTTCACTTTTATTATAAATGTATATATATGAATGATACTGTACTATATATATGAATGACAGATTTCTTAAAAATTTATGTATACTCAATACCAAATCGTAATTTGAATCATAACAGTGTAAAATTATTTTAAAAATAGTAAACATTTCAATGAAGAATATCTATTTAATAGGACTGAATTGTTAAATTTTAAACATAAAAATTTCTTAAATTTCAAAATTAAGAATATTCATATTTATAATTTTAAAAGCATCATAATGGGTATAGTTATAAATTAATCATCAAATAGTTACAAAATAGCGCAACATAATGAAGTAAAAAGTTTCACTGCGCTAAAAACAATATAGTCGTCTAAGAGGTTCTACTTAAAAAAAGCTTGTTTAGAATATACCAGAGGTGTTCAGAATTTTTTAGGTAAAGAAAAACTTTAATATTTTTTCTTTGTTTCGCGATCACCTTTAGTGACGATAGGGGATTAAGCAAGAATATGTTTTGGTATACAGATAACAAAAAATAGCATTGGCGATCCATAGAACGATCGCATTCAATGCATCAAATTGCGTATACTTCAACGTACGTGCGGGGTAATAAAGTTGTACCGCACACATGTTTCACCGCAATGTTTAATTCAAATACAACGGTACTTAAAATTACAATTTCTTTATACGAAACCATTTTTTAAACTTTTAATTTCAAAATTTTAAGGTAAATATGTTACCTAATGTAAATAATGAATACAACATTTGGGCTCAGATTTATTGTACGGTTGCTCTTGGCGTGATTTTCCAAATAACATTTTCTGGCAACCCAACCAATTCTGACCAATCACAGATGAGGGATTCCGACCAATGAAAAATGGAATATTCTGTTTATTTTCAGACCTTGCTTGTGGAAATTGGCGAGGTTGGCGAGAGTTTTGGCAATTTTTTGAAAAAATCGCCAAGAGCGACCGTACAATAAATTTTTAACGGCTCAGATATTGAATTTAGAATACCAACTGAGTGCAAAAGGAAATTAAAAGTAAGCAAAATCCCACTAAGATAGAGAATTCATCACCTATAGAAACGCAGAAAGATATGACAATCGGTAGAAAAGGGAAAGTAACGAACAGTAAATAATCTGCATCATAATTTGATTATTACAATTTAAAAATAAATATTTTGGATTGTAATAATAAGCTATAATTAGTAATAAATAGAATTCAGTAAATTATCTAGGTACAGTTTCAAAGAATGAGAGAATTATCTCCTGAGGGATGATTGCTTATTCTCTATCAACTATTAGTTCCTTTTCTGAATACTACTGTGACAACTTATGCAATCAGTATTCAAAACATCATAAATATTTCAAAGTGGCCGCAATTAGGTATCTTGCGAAGTATGTTGGCTGATTCGTGCTATTTGTAGTTTGGCATCACCCTGATGATATATAGTATTCAGCAATCTTTGAAGAAGAAAATAAGTTTTATCGGATGGAACACGTAATTCAATACTATATAGACGTCATATTGTCAACAATGCAGATTAGTAATTATCTATAGTAGACGGGGATCATCCTCTAAAGATTGATGCCACGTTATCTCGCGATATGGTACTTTATATTTGGATCCAAATAGCGAAGTCACTGCCAGACTGTCACACGGTAGATTTAATTTTCTTAAACAAAAGAGTGATTCATTTGAAAACATTACTACATCCTATTCTGCAGTGACATGCCTCTATTTTGGCATCTTTGGAAAGTTAGATGTGCAGACTTTTCATTCTTTGGCAACCTTATCAGATGCTTTGAATATAAACCCGGAGACTAATCAATGAATAACGCTGGTGATACTCGATATGATAGCTTCATACTATCATATCGAGTATCCCCAGCACTACATCTCCGAGTGCCAAATTCCTCCAATAGTGCTTGATATCAACCATATACCAACAGGATAATATGTAACCACGCGAAACAGACAATGTCCCAGAGTTCTTTACGCGTGATATTGAAGCAGGATCTGGAACCATGAAATGTTTCCAGATCCTGCTTGTTCTTACGATCTATCGTCAGTTGAAAACGTATGCGGCATGCTTGCACAACTATTGGTCTAGATCTCAACTCGCTGAGGAATCAGATCCGCAATATGTGGAAACTGCACCCCTAGCATCTTTTTTAATCTCTTTTATTGTATGCCATGGCATATGACAGTGGTTATAGTCAATAATGACGATTACACAAACCACTGATTTTGTCATCTCCCATACTTCTCAAAAGGCTGTAATTTTAATCATTTGATCTTTGAATAAAGTGTTATCTGAAAAATAAAGTTTGCACTGTGACATCTCTGGTCCTTTTTGGCATTGTATTTTGGGTGGCCATTAATGTATATACAAATCAAAAATTCTAATTTTTAAGAAATTAATTATTTATAAGTCAATTCATACAAAAAATTATGACTAACTTAAAAAAAAACATGAATTCAAATTTTTGTGGATAGATAAGCCATAACAAATATGTAGCAATATATGCTCTTAAGTAATAAGTATGATGTCACATATTTTTTACTTAATACACTTATACTTGTCACATTTTCCTGTATTCATCGCAATAGACATGTATACAGAAATAAGAAGCATAACACAGGTTTCTACATGTTCAATAATAATTGTAGAGTCAAATCAAATAGTTTCATCTCGTAAAAATGTGGTTTTACCATTTTGTCACAATTCGACCTCTAAAATAAAACAACCAACTATTCACATTTGCCCCTGCTACCAATTGTTCAACAAAACAGTAAATATGATTTGAAAAAACTTTAAACATCGAGCACTTTATTAATATACTTATATAAAATACAGATCCTGTAAGAATGTCATTGACAATGCCACATTATGCATTAATGGATAATCATGCTTGATAACAAACTTTGGTACATCACAAAATTTCTGTGTGTTCCCAATAATAACTGTTCTTATACGGATAAATGATACTTTAACCATTCAAATAATGTGTTCAAGGACACGTTGGTTGAAATTCCAATTAATTCATCACGAAGTTACAGTCATAATTTCGTAAAGCATACTCTGGCAATAGTGCCAACAACAGTTTTTGTGTGTACGAATGAGCACTTGCACACCGCAGCATTTGGCATGTGAAACTTTTTGAGGACAACCTCGTCACTCACCTTACCTTGTAGAGCATATAGAACTAATGAAAATGAATGCAACGACCTCCTATAGTCGCACTATTCATCAAGTCACCCTGATTGTAGTCGGTTATTCCATCAATCAGTCGCTAAGCCATTTCTGAACCCAAAACAGACTACCATGGCTTAATACTAATGACGGATATAGAAAACACATTCATAATATATTCGTACGTCTTATCTGACATTGAAATCACCTTCACAGTGCATAAGAAGTCCATTTAGAATACTTTATTTAGTTAATGTTTCCATGACTTTGGCAAAAGCTTAACATTGTTTATCTACAATTTTGTAATTGACAGTTTCCAAAGCATCACATTTAATTCTTGAGATAAAGACCACTAACTGCCGAATTTTGTCATCAAATGCGTTGAAGTTTTCTTGTCTTATAGCGTATAGCCGAATTTTTGTTTTTAATACCTTTTTTGTCCATAGTTGTCGACATTCCAAAGTTAAGAACCTGACTTTATTGGATGCTTTGTATGTAATTGTTTTTGATGAACCATTATTATTTGCCTATAATAGTAGTTGTTATTAAAATAGGACAAATAATAATGAATAAAATAAATATTAAACATCAACCAAAAGCATTTTAATACATTAAACGTAAACATTAAAAGATTAAATGGAAATATAATCGTACATAATTACTTTTCAAATTACCATTAGATGCACATAATTTTATAAATTAATAAATCCAAAATTTTTTCGTATTCTTAATCACGAAATGCAAAGAAGATTCTAAATGCTCATCATGAAATTAATCAGCCCTTTGGTCTTCAATACAATAATTTGACAATTCGATTTTCTCCTGACATGAATGATTGCAACTTTTCAGAATAAACCTTTAAATTTAGTTATAGCTAATTGCGGCTGATGTAGCCCGAATATTTTTGAAAAGCATAAGTTACATTTAATAAATTTTCTGTAAAGGCCACTCTTTTCCAATGCAGCCCGAAAATCATGTATAAACTAAATCAAAGTGCTTGATTTGTTATAAGAACATAATACTGTACGAATACGCTTACATAATTTATTGAATCCTTGATTTACATGTGTACGTTTCAGATTATATTCATGCCGCATGTATGATTCTAGCTTTTATCATTATGGCAAAAAAAAAAAAAAAATAAAAAAAAAAAATCACATTAACGATATTTACAACAATGTGGCATATTTTCATCATCATTGGTTCACTTTGTTGTTTCTAAGACCATAGTATAGTAGTGATACATACATATCAAAATATAAATGTACCACTGTACTATATGGTCTTAGATACTTATGATCCGGAGCCTCATTCCATGAAATTTTAATATATTTTGCAGACAATATATTATGGCGAAGTAATAGACCTCTTGTTTTATATTTTTGTTATAACCTTGTATATTGTCTCCAATGTCATGAAACAACTAGATTTCTAAATTAATTCATCGTTAAACTGAATAAGAAAAAATTAAGTTTTTATTACGTTAATACGAAGAGAGATAATTTTCAAATCACACAAAATAACTCTTAAATATTTATTTATTTTGAAAGATATTTTTTATTTTGAAAAATAAATTTTTATACAATTTTTTTTACATAATTAACGTTATTAATAAAATGGAGAATCATAACCATTTAAATGCAAAAACGAAAAACATTTTACAAAATATAGTTATTTACATTATATATTTAATTAGTTCAATTTCACGAGTATTAGCTTATGTTTCTTAATCCTTCAGTTGATTAACCGATATAAATCGTAAAATATATATTTTAATTGTCGGCAGGATGGATATACATGACTGAAATGATATGACAAGGCAAAATTCCAAAATTTCTATTTTAAGAGATTTTTAATAAGATATATCAGATTCTTATTTCAGCTTTCTAACAAAATAGCTTATAGACGCTTTTAAAATAGACAATATAAAGAGAGAAGAAACAAACTTCAAGCATTAAAACAAAATAATTTCCATTGGCAGTTCCAAAAAATTGTATTTTTATTATCAAAAGGTATGCAGAAAAAGGCACTTCTAGATTTCATGCCTAAATTTGTTGCAAAATATCTTTACTCGGCCATTGATTTTACGATAAAGTGTAGCTTTTATTTCTCCCTTTCTCTGCAGCAGAAAATCTCGATAGCAAAGTTGGACCGAAACCAAACCACAGACAGATGGGCCACGAGGCAAAGGGTGGAAAAGAAGGATAAAAATACCAATTTTTTTTCTCTTTCTAACTTATTCCAATTCTCCAAGGTTGCACCTCGCTATTTCACCAAGAACTCGCGACAAAAACAGTCGACCTTCTAGACAAATATAGTCGACAAGGGGTTAGAGATAAAAAATACACCTTTTCATTTGAGATCCACCCTCTTTTCTTCCCTCACCTCCAACCTGCGCGAAACATGCATTACTTTTCATTTGGCGAATTGGAACGCACAAGACTAAGCAACAGGATGGTCCCCTCCCCATTTTTAAAAGTAAAAAATAGGTTACCTCCCACTTTTACCTTCTCATACCACTGAGATAGATATAATTGATAACACATTATATATATTTTGTATCTCTTCACAGCATTCTATCTCATATTTTTTTTTAGTTTTATTTTTATCTGGTAGTTTTTAAATGATACCTAGAAAATGGAGTCAAGATCGCATTGAGATAATCTCTGAATTTCTTACATTCGACACAATTAAGATTTAAAATTAATTTATTTTTAAATTTAATTAAGATATTATAAGAAATAAATGGTACAAATGAGTTCATTATTAGAGTCCATAAAATATTTTTAATATAGAATCGTGCACCATACACAAGTAACTTTATCCTTATTAAACACGATTTTTTTCCTCCATTAGAGTTGAATGAATATTCTGATTAATATGATGGATAGCAAACTCGAAATAGTTACAGAACTAGAAATGGAGCTTTTGAATGCACAAATCCCCGCCATTAAAAATCAGAGTCTTGTGTTTTCGATGGTTCTATCAAATCGTCAGTTAACAAAAATTGCTCAACATTTTAAAAAGAAAAACAACAATATACAGAACTTTCTATATATCATTATAAATAACGTATTCGAAATTATAGATAATCATGATAACAAGATGTGGAACTCTGGAATTCGTTTTCGACTAATCTTAATTGAAGAAAATTGCTCATAACAGAGAATTTACGTGAGAATAGTTTTTCTTTAATGTAATGCAAAAACGATCTCTTAATAATTATTATTAACGCATAGCTATGATAACAAGACATGAAGACCATGGTGGCCTGGTTGGTTCGGAATTCGCTCATTTTATCTTAGTGAATTCGAATACCAACTTGACCAAAGACATGTTTTGCTCATTAGACGCGGCTGGAAAATAATAAATATGTTGTGCTCACAATGTCCTCAAAGAGAAATGGGGAGTGTTTTCTGTTTGGTACTTGCTTCTAAATTAAGAAGATTCCCATTAGTAGCTTCCGCCTAACTGGTGAACCGAGCTGTGGACTACGTACACGGAAGTATACCGGCGAGCATAAGAGATAAAACACTCAAATTCAAGAAATAAGAAAAATACTATGTTTAAATTTATTATTTTTCTTCCAAATTCTATATTAGAAAAATATTTCATTGTTGCTAGAATTAAAGTAATGACAAATGTGTAATGAACGTATTCTGAATAATTATAATTACAGCTGAGATATAATAACAAGAGATGGAACACTCAAATTAACGAATTAAAAGAAAGATTGAGAAAAGAAGAAGAAAATTTTAATGTATATTCCCGAATACTGTATCCAGAAAATTGTTAAATTTCACTCAGCATTTCATCAAGGATTTTAACACTTTTACTAATTGAGAACTCGGAAATATCATGCAAAAGTGATCTGAATATTTTATATTAATAAGGAGTAAGAAATAATTGCTAAGAGTGAACAAAAAATTCGGAATAATTATGATTAACACATAATTTTAATAACAAGAATCTCTGAAAACCGGAAAAGAAAAAGGAGCCAAATACTAGTGCTTTTTACCAGTTAACAAAATTAGAATTCTAAAACCTTTTCTGAATGCTTTACTAAAATGAAATGCACAATTACTTCAATTGTATGCAGTTAATATTAAAAAACTTCATAGAAGTAAATTAAAGAAATTAAAATTTCCGATGAAAGAAATTTTTTAAAAAATAATTTATATAATAGAATAAGTATAGAATTTTCCATATGCTCCCACTCAAATCTAAATAAGCCACTGCAGCTTTCATTTATAATGGGAGTCTAAATAGAACAAAAAAAAAATTTTTTTTTTTTTTGAGAAAATTTATTTATGTACATTAATTTAAAACATAAACCTTAATATTTAAAAATAGTAACAAAAATTATGAGCTCAAAAGGAATTGTAATTTAAAAAATTCAAAAATATTTTAAGTTTCTGAATCAATATCTTATTTCAAGCGTTTTCGAAAGGACCATACATTTTTATCACATAATCCGAATATAACGTTCATCATGATAATAATTTACTCACAATCGAAAACGAAATTTATGGAAGAATTTTAAATGAAACTTCAATTTTTCTTCCTCCATTTACATATTAAGAAAATAAACTAACATTAAAGCGATTAATCATAATTCTCGCTTCGCTATGTATTCCAGTATTAATGCATAATTGGCCTTGATTCCAGTTTTTTAATTTGTAAGTTAATACATGAATTCAGAGCCTTTTACCATCTATTTTAATAAAAATCGTTAGTAGGATCAAGTCATCAAAATGTTTCTCTGTTACAGAGATAAAAGTATTCTTAGCATAACGCATATTATGTTTGCGTCCTACTACAGTTTTTTAAACATTAAGGAATATTTCATTTAGTGAAGTACACGAAATGGTTTCAGCTACCATTGACGTCACAATACAAATAGAAGCGACTTGATGGCGTAATCAGTGACGAATCTTAAAGCAGGAATATCCAGTAACATCGTGTTTTCAAAGGAACATCTAAAGTATGGCCATCACATCTGTACAAGGCGGCATCATCATGGAAAACACATTGTTAGAGTGTTTTCCACATCGTCCTTCCGGTTCATCCCTTAAGAGTGATGGTACAGAATGCAACTGGAAATGCGTTTCAATCACCTCTTTCTTGTCCATACTGACGCCACTTTGAACAGATGCTGTTACAATTCGATTGTTTTAGTCCATAACTTTGCTCTTTTTGCCCTGCAAAATGATACATATAAGCAGGATAATATACGACGCTTCTTCGATACAGAAAATATTCAATTTTCCTGGCCAACAAGTTCTCTATATGGTTCTTTAATGGAAAACGTCTGAACAATGCTTACAGAACAATTGTCTCATGACATGTGGTAGATGAACTGTAGTATCGTGATGAAATTGCATCCTGTACTTCTACATGCCATCAAATCTCTGTCTTAATGCTTGTTATTGCTGCCAGATGTGGTTGTTCTGGATACTGATGCCAGGACACATGCTTTACATTTTCTAGAAAAATTAAGTCTAACATAGTTTTTTTTTTTTTTTTTTTTTTTTTTTTTTTTTGTCGTCGAGTACCAGTTAGATTAGCAGTAAGGGTGCGCTGCTCCATTTTTTTCAACAGAACCGCAATTGGGAGTGGAGTCCAACTTCCTCAGTACACACTTGCCATAGATACTCGTTTATAGGGTAGGCAATCATTCATACTCCATTCATACAAAGAAAGGACAAAGAAGAGCAGGAGAGAAAAAACATCTATGCCCATACCGGGATTCAAACCCAGACCCATATCCGCAGTCAGGCACGCTGCTGACCACTAGACAGAGTAGGCGGCTATAACATAGTTGCTTAATAAATATGGTTATTCGCATTTCTTTCGGCAGTAGCTATGTTAAAAAAATAATTAATTAAAAATATTATTTTTTTGTTTGCATACTTTGTTTACTTACTTTTTATTATTATTTAATATAAATTGTTTATGTGATTTAAACCAATATATCAGTTTCTTGTTTAATCCTAGGAAAATTTCATATATATATATATGGCCACGCATAGACAATATAACTTTCTCTCGTTGCAAGTATTTGAGTAATATGAATTAATCATATTTTATTAGTTTAAACTTTTTGGGGTAATAATCTATTTGTTTATATAAAGAACATATTATTACATTCATACAAATTGTATTCTATATAAGATTTTGATCTTAATTTTATGATAGTGAATATTTTGAAAAAAACATCTGTACTAATACTGCTGTTGTATAATTTATTATGCAAAACTGTAATGCCTAATATTAATGAGATGACAATGTACACTATTGAAATCAGTAGTTCTTAGCCGGAATGTTCTTAACGTACGAGATAAAAGGTTAAATAAATAATCACAACCATCATCATAATAATGAGGTCTTCGAAAAATTAAAAAGACCCATTCATATGAAGCAAGAATCTATGAGAACTTAAGCAAACAATATGAATCATTATATTAAAGGAAGAAAAATAATTAAATATTTAATTATAATTTTAACAGGACTTCAACATTCTTTTCACTACTTTTATTTCTCAATTCCCACAATTCAAAGAAACAGATGTGTGTTATAAGCATATTGGTATAATGAAGAACTAGTTTATATTTTTATATTTCGGAACATTCTCGATGATAAGAAAATTAGAATTTGATGTTTAGATAAAATTAGAATAAGAACATACAAATAGAATTAGAACAAATTTAATCAACGAAAAAAAAAAAGGTTCGATTTGGAATTTTCTTCCTCATCAGCATCAACAATAGATTCAGCTTCAACATTTTGGCTTCCAAGACAGCCAGATCACATTTCGTCAAAATTTTTTTATTTGAAATTTTCTGAACCGAGAAGTTGGATACACAAAAAGTCCAAGCGTATAAATTTCAGCATCAGTACACAAAACTGTTAGAAAAAAGTAACAATAATCGCGCATTAGATTATCAAAAGATGCAATGAAATTATAAAAGCTGAAGAATTTGATTCAAATCTTATAGCTACTTACAGAACTACGAATATTATTCGATTATATTTCCTTATGCATTTAATCCATAAAATGCCTTAAGTAAAATTAATAAGAAATTACTTCGACCAAACTATTTTTAAAAGTTCTTAAACTACAAAAAAAAAATTTTTTTTTAATTTACTAAACTATGAACATTTTTGAAAATTTATTATGAGATATTAAATTTAAAAAAATGACAATCTATAGATTTTGGTTAGAATCTAGAAATATTGCTTCGTGACGTGGGAAAGAAAATGTACCGCTATCCAAAATCGGTCTATTTTTGATAATTCTGTGCCAATCATATATAATTATTTTATAAAAGTTTATATTATTTTTAATAAAGTTGTTAATAAATGATTTTTATAGAACATATTTATGTTTTAATATTATCTTAGTTTAATTTCTTATACCAAATTATTTCACTTTTCTACCATAATATTAAAAAACATTGCATTTGTGACAACTTTTCTAGTAAATAAATGTTCTGAATAATTTAATACTATTATATATATATTTAAAAATGAGCAAATTAAGTCAACTTCCATATAAATAAATAAATATA
>JAPDSC010056204.1:42068-55109 GCA_026290005.1 Latrodectus geometricus | reverse complement strand
TATATATATATATATATATATATATATATATGTTTGCTCATTTTATTGATTAATGTTTGTCATTAATTATGCATGAAATTGATAGAGGATATTTTAATTTTTGTGTGAATAATTAAAAAATTTCAACAATTTTCGAAGTATTCTATTCTTTGGTCGATAAGCGTATATTCCAATATAAATATACGCTTATCGCCGAAGAAATTGAAAAAACGTACTCTTGTAAGTCGAAAATATTTGCAGATTATTTAAAAACAAGAAAATTATCTTTCCAAAACCTTTGAAGAAGTTGCACAAACTAATCACTCTCATTTTAACCAGTCAACAGAATTTTTCAGTGGATTGTTGTGTCTAAAAATATACTCGGGAGCCATTCCAAAATAAACTCCGAGTTTGTAGGGATCAAGTTAAATCGAAGCGACACCAGACATTTAAACTGCGAATTCAGGTAGTCATGTAAGACCACCGACTATCTTCCTTCGACTATCGATAAAAAAAAAACTTTTTTTGACAGTGAAGTGTTTTTTATAGCATACAAAAAGCATTCTTTCAACACGTGCAAGTGGAGAAAAACAGCAATCATAGAGAGGGAAGTTAAAAAGTAAAACTTTGGCGTAAATTCAAGGGAGAAAAAAAACTAGAAAATTATATCACATATCCTTTAAAAAAACCTAAAATACTTTAGTTTTACGTAAGAAATTTTGGCTCGAAAAACTGTCTTCATAAATATTATGTTCATATTCGATTTCTGAGGTGTTTATTCGTGTTTTCAAATGTAAAAGTTGGAAGTCAAGAATTTTTTAAGAAAAAAAAATTAAACCTGAAAAGAAACAAAAAACAATGCAATTAAATAAAGTACAATTTACGATTACATATTTAAATTTATAATATTGAACTCTCACCTTTCAGTCTGAATCTTGTCTCTCAAAGTAGCCAAAACAGTTTTCTCACTTGTAAGTATTGCGAGGTCAAATTTATTATAATTTTAATTAAAAAGCTGTAGAATTATTTAAAAAATTATATATATATATATATATGTGTGTGTGTGTGTGTGTGATTTCTATTTCAATTAATAAAAATACACTTATATACAATTTCAATACAATATGCGTAATATACAATATGCTTTATGGAACAAACTATTATTTTCATGAATTATGTTGTTTTACGAGTATTACATAAAAACAGATTTAACTTCATAAAAACACAAGAGACAAAAATAGTTTGAAACTTAAAAAATAAAAGTACTTTATTTTTCATTAAGAATATATAAGTAGGAAAACATTCAAATTGATTCATAAAGATTTACATTATTATTAACTAGTTTTCGATAAAATAAACTCCATACACACACGTTTAGTGTAAACTTTATTATGGGCATTTTATTATGAGCGAGGTAAGTATTTAGCAACACATAATGCAACAACTGAAAAAGCACCTAAAGCAACCAACCTGAAAAAGTTAGCATTTTTTTAGATATTTCTGAAATTTAGATAAAAAAAACATAACAAAATAAAATAAAGGAACAATATATAATATTTTGAAAATAAATAAGTTCTATTTTTCTAGTTCATTAAAACATATTCAGCTTCTTCAAAATAAAGCTTCATGCAAACTTTGATAAGTTTAAAAAGATTTTACTTCAGAAAATTACTTCGAATTTCTATAAAGCTAAAAAATTTAATTCGAATTTCCTTACCCCTACTTTTTACTGCACATATTTTATTTTAATGTGTAGAATGCTCATTAATTTTATATGCATTGTATAATCAATGTTTCATTTAATCATAACTTCATTTAAATTATAAGTGAAAGTTTGTGAAACATGAGCCATGTTAAAGTCGTGAAAATAGAATGTTAGATAATTAGCATTTTATTTTGATTCATGTAAACATCATGATTTCAAAAGTTTGGTTTGGTTTGTTACTCAATGATCATTGTTTGCACACGAGAGGTAATTAGAATCGACGTGACTTCGAAAGATAAAAGAAAAAATAAGAATTAATTTTTTTTAAGTAGTAAAATAATTGTCGCAGAAGTGCAAGTGGAAGAAGAATGCAAATCTAAAAATTATCCGTGTTATTTTTTTTGCCATAACATAATAATAAATGCATATAAAATATATAATAAGTCAACATAAAAATATACTATGTCACTTGAGCTTTGAGAAAGAAACTGGGAATGGATAATGGAAATAAAATATTTTGAAAATTTATTGAGGAAAAATTAATACTTTCCATAATAAATTTTCAAAATATTTTAATATATTATATTCAAATTAATTTAAGGAATAGAGCGAAATTTATCATTTAATAACTCTATCTTATTAAAAAAATTATATATAAGAGGGTAGAGCTAATAAATTATTAAAGATTAAGTTTTATCTTTTAGAGTAAATTCATGAGAAAGTAAAGTATGATCAAAAAACTATTAAAGAATTTTAAATGTTAATGTGTCAAAGAAATAATTCAGTTTTTCGATATATATTTTTCTCAAAATTACGAATACTCTCAGTTTAACAGATATTCTCTGATAATTTCGCTATTTTGAAATGCAACGAATTACTATCGAATTTTACTTTTTATATTTTTTATAAACTTTCTTTTCTTTCAAGTTTAAAATAAATTGGATGTCACGCAATCCAATCTATTTTAAACGATAGGAAGATTCTAAGAGAGAGAATTATATCTCGTGAAAAATTTTGTAATAAATTTGTTGTTTGATCAAGAGCAACAGAATACTATATAAAAATTCAGTATTACCATAAAGTAGTGTGAATCACAGAGGAATGCTTAAATGCATTATATTTTGACACAATAAATACTGGATCCTTTTCAAAATCTTTTAAGATCTCTCGAAAGCTAAAAAATAAATAATATGATATTAAGAATAAAAAGTTATGCATTCATCAATTCATAATAACATCTGGTAGTTAAGCACATATTTTTATTAGTTTATTGTAAAAATGTGAATAACCATCAAAAATATTTTTTACCATTAAGCCGAATTATATTTTAAGCAATTATATTGTTTAAAAATCCAACTCGATTTTTCTGATAAATATATAAAAAATACTGCCACAAATCAATACTTTCTATGGTTACCATGCTACACGACGACGCGGGAGAGCCTGTACATATGACACAAAACCATACAGATATTAAATGTTAAGCAAAAAAAAAGTGCTATTACAGATTGCCTTTACTTAATATCAACATTCAATCGTATTTATTGCTTTATTAGACGCAAGAGTTAATACCCCAACCATTTAAGCACACACATGATCAATGAGCGATTTTTCGGAAAACGTACAAACCAAGATAAAAAAATTAATTTGTCAGGCATTGAAGATTGCTTGTGCAAACGATGCAGAATCTCTGGAACTACTATTACATGGAAGAAGGAATAATTTTTCAATTTCTAGAATTAAAAAACAGAGGGGATAATCCACACATAATAACAGACGGTCGCGGTTGTAACGTCAGATGTTCGATCAGTATGGTGATAACAAAATAAACTCCAGTAGAAAGCATTTACCTAAAACATCCATAACACAATAATGCTTCTATTTCTACTAAAATTGAAGCGATATTCATTAAAAATGTCTATTGATCAAATTAAAAACTACAATCTTAATCTGATGAGATAAATGTAATCAGTCGTTAGAGGGTCAACACCAAGGAATACGTAGGAAACAAATATCAACAAGGCGGAAGGAAAGATAACATATTAGTAAGCATGCTATATTGTCAAGACAACCAACCAGAGCTCCCCAGCTGTTTCACACACCGGAAGAAATTTTTATCGGATAATTTCGACCTGTCTTATTCAGAACAGTCCAGCTTTTCAAAACATACGCCGCACAAGTCATTCTTTCACGAAATGAATTCCATATTCACGGAACAACTATGGGACCGTATTCAAGAGTTGTTACGATTCTTGTACGGGGAACTTCATGCTTCTAGCTAAATTCCTTGAGTTATAAACAATCATTCACGGCAATCAAACGAAAATGAAGATTTTTCAATGAAAAATTACAATGATTTTTATGCATGACTTGTATGTAATTCTATTAATCACAATCGATTTATAATTCTAACCTTTATGATTCAGCGGTTGTACTGACAGTTTAAAATTTCTTACCTTAATCCAATGAGTATTGATGACACGTGATGGGGCATTGATTTCCTTAACGAATTACTTTTACATGGATTTCAGGTTTTGTAGACATAGTACGACAGTAACTTAGTAAAATAATTAAATATTTTTCACCTATGATTACTTTTTTAACTTTTATTTAAAAATGAGAACTATTGTAGAAAATGAAAAAAAAATATATTATAATCGGGTAAATAACTATCATAATTTCATGTACATAGTAAATATCTCCGTACATAGAATGGTTTAAAATAGATATTTACAGTGAGTACCAAGAAATAATAAATCATTTGTAACAATAACGACTTTTAACAGAATACAATTACGTAAATTAATTTAACAACATATATTTACAAACATATTCAAAACGATGATAAATAACGGAATACTTTAAAAAAATCATTTTAATTAGTATTTAGTGATTTCATTGAAAATCAGATATTAATAAAAATTATAAGATAGCAATAATAATAAAAGTTGGCTCAGATCTTATAGTATAATTCAAGATTTTATATATATATATATATATATATTAGAAGGAAGATAGATAAATTTAGTGATTAACTAAATGGCTTATTTAAAGGAAAATAAATAAATGGGACAGAAAGCAAAAATATGAAAATGTTTTCTTAGGAAATAAACTGTTTTCTTAAATGGAAAAATAATAAAATATTTACGGCTCTAAATCACTTTTAATTTACCTTAAAATTTTATATTTTAATACTTTAGAAGTTACCAAAACAGAGGTTTTACATTTTAGTCATTCTACCAGTAAGTTCTTTTACATACCATATTTTCGAATCTGACTGATTTTTTTTTAAATATATATTTTCTTTCTTTTTCGCACCGACATCTTTCTTCTTACTCCAGATCTTTCAAAACTTTATGAATCATTTACCTAATTATGTTTCGGATTAATTAGTACCTTTGTAATGATAATTCTTTCTTACCTTATCAACAAATAATTATCGTGCTATCAGTAGTGAATTTCAGATTAACAAACTGAAGTTTAAAATATTAAACTTCTTTCTCTCAGTATACTCACAGTATCTCACAGTAAACTCCAATGAATTATATGGTTTGAACATATACCAATTTTTTTATGTGAAATTAGAACTTTTTAAAATCTAATTTTCATGGGAATTATTAAATAATATTGTTCTATGATTTATTACTCGAGATAAATATAAATTTCACATTACGATGTAGCCAAAATTGAAATTTATATCAGGATATGAATCTCCGACAAACTCTTTCTTTCTCTCTCTCAACAAAGAAATTGCAGTTTATTTTGAAATCCTAAATTTAGCATTTATAATAAATTTAAATCCTAACGCTGATTTGAATTTGCTGTAAAGTTGCGCATACCACAATGTATTTAATTCAAACAATGTAATAACGTTCCGGAATTTTGCTTATATCAAAAATGAAGGCATGTAGTTATTTTTCCTTATTAAAAATAACATCTATGAGAAACCACTGAGAGTAGAGAAAAAAATGATAATGATATGTATTTCTTCTCAATTTTGCAGTTCCCCATAATGCAGTTTTAATTTTAAAAAAATTAAATTTTTGAATTATTTTCAATTACTTTTCAAAAATTTAATTCCTGTTACAACTGCAGCAGCAATACAATACAAATTACAATATTACAGAAGCAAACGTGTTTTCGAATTTTTCAATACGCCACTGATCAGAAATGCATTAAAAGAGGGATATAAGGAGTGTTATAACTTCAACATTTCATAAATTCGAAAGTAAAGAATATTTTAAGGCTTTTCGCAACTCATTCAATTTATTTTAAACTGATCTCTACGTGAGACCTTATTTCATGTTACAAAACAGCGTGATGAGTGACATAATGAGTAAATAGTAAACATCGCTTTTACTCCAAATCTTAATCTTTTTTCTGAAATATAGGTACGTACATGTTTTCCTAGGAAAGTTAGAGTAACTTGAAAAATGGAGGTTTTTGTATTTAAAACCGTACAGTTATTGTATTTATACTCGTTATAAAACGAAATTTATTTATGATTATATCCTCTTCGAAAACAATACCATTATTATAAACTAATCATTTCTTAATCCTTCGTAACAATGTTAGATTTGAAGTCGGGACCACTTTTATTTTTTTCTAATTTAGTCATAATATATACTGCACACCTATTCCATTTCAACAAAAGTTTTTTTTAAAGAACAACATAGATCCAGCTTTATTTTTCAATTTTTTAATGCAGGAGAATCACTGTTTCTTGGAAGCATGTTTCACTTTCATGACTAAATTTGAATAGTATGTTCAAAATCGGGATTGAAGATAATCGTATTTCTCTAGCAAGATATTTAAATCCAGTTATTATTGTTTATATACTTAGGACACAAATAATTTTTCTTTTTTCAAGTGTTGTTATGGTTGTATTGCTTTGCTTCAAAATATAAGAATATGAATACAATAATGAAACAATATCTGAAAATATCACAAATAAACAATTCTTCGATATTTTCAGACATTATATATATATTTGTATGTATGTGTTTGCACGAATCTCATTTTTATAATTTTCTGATGTTTTCTACACTGTCTATTAAGAAAACAAATAGAAATTAATAAATACTAGTATTTTACTTACTTTATTATTTTTATTAAGTTTGTCTCTCAACGGTGTTATTTTTATACAAAAGCGCTAATTAGATAAGGGATAGAAATTTAAAGTAGATCTGAACCGCATTACAAATACCATGCCTACGGTAGGGGTTCGAATCCACGAACTGATGAAACCTAACTTGTAGAAGCTATATCTTAAAAAATCAGTCTCAAAAGAATAAATCAGAGGTTTTGAATGCTATACAGAATTCAGTAATTTTAAAATACGATGATTTCATAATAAAAAAAATTGCAAAGTTTCGAAATAAACCCTTGAGTTTTCTAAACTCGGATTTTAAAAATTCTTAAAATTTCTTTTCTTTGAAATCAAAAGAATTTCAGATAAAAATATGATAGCCAAACATAACATCAGAGCTGAAATCAAAAAAATTTTAATGTTTAAAATTATATTTGTGTGTGAATAATAGTATAAATTACTCTCTAATAGAGTGATTCTTGTCGTATTTATTCTCCGGTTTCACAATGAAGACATTTATTTTCAAGAGGACCATGACTATGCCTCTTTGTGAAAACATGCCAACACTATTAGTTTTTAACTCGTTGTTCTTGTTAAAAACAGGAAGAAAAAAGCCATTTTAAGATTAAATCTGATTTTTCAGTAATTTAGTGCGCACATTCTCGTGGATTTAAAAGTCAGGTTGAATTTCAAACACACGATTTTGCTAAATTCCATTTGAAAATAATGTTTATGTAAAGGAAAATAAAATGCTATTTAACGTATAATTGTATACTTTCTGTTATACATTCAAACCAAATATTCAAAATTTAAATCTAGTTAGAAATTTAAGACGCTATTAATTTTTTTTTATCATTTAATGAAAATTTAAAGATTTGAACATTTTACAAACAGAGCGTATTAAAATAATTAATGCATTCACATATTTATATTATTGCAATCTTTAAAACTATTGCAAAACAAATTTAGGAATTAGCACAACTACAATGAGGGTTAGTGTCGGTCATTGCAAAAATGGAATAAAATCCAACACTTATATACACGTAACCAAACAATCAAGTAAAGTAGATTAAGGAGAAATTTACAAACTGTTATGAAAGCAAAACATCTTTTCATTAAACAGACATTTCCTACACGGAAAAAAAAAAAAAAAAAAAAAAACAGGGAAAACGGTGAATGAATTAAAAAAAAATTATATTTTGAAAATCGAAACATTTTAAATTTTGTAAAGTAATTGCTGAGCTCTTTTGAGAGGAGGAGAAAATAAGCTAACTGAAAATGTGTACGAATCGTCACGGAATGTCGCCATACGAAATTAGGAAATGATATATGAGTTTCAAATGGTGCAATCGCATATCAAGTGACGATTGCAAGAATCATTCCTAACAGCATTTCCACAAACATGGCCAAGACAATGGAAGGAATGGGATCATGCAGAAGCAGATACTATAGATTCCTATCAATGAGATAAAGATACATCGTAAAGTGTTAAGATGAAGGATAAAAGGAAAGATCCGGGCAGCTGTGGTGCTAGTGGTGTCGACTGGGAAACAGATAACCGAAGATGTTAGCAAAAATAGAATCCAGCAGATTGGCCTTCCTTGCCAAATGCGATTCTTTTCTTTTACATGTACGGTGGGTAGAGAACCATCCTATCACCAGTAACGTAGTGACCCAGAGAAAGGCTGAAACCGTTCCAATGTCTCCACTTTTAAAACTGTACCAAGAAACTCCCATCCCCGTTTTGTCATTATTGCTTCTTAGAATCCCTTCTTCCTCTTCTCAACAACACAGCGATTTCGTGTTATTTTATGAGATGGCCTTTGGCACACCTATCCTAAGTCACCAGTTTGTTTGTCGGTCGACGTAGAAAACAGTTGAAATTGTTAAAATGTTTTTCCAGAAGATTTTTTCCAAGGACAGTAATTTTTTCATTCATTTTACAAACAATCTTCTATTATTGATAAAGAAAAAAAAATGACCCTTTTATTTGTGATGAGGAAAAAAACGAGTGAGGAACAATTAAACTGTTTATAATTCTTTTGAGACGCTTGCTGCTTTAGTAAAAGAGAAAAAATATAACATATATAGCTATTTAATTATTAGAAATCCTGAATATCTATATAACAGATCAACATATTTTAATATTTGGGAAAGAAAATTTTTCTCTTCCCAAGTTATGATTGTTAAATTAAGTTTTTATGACCAATGACTAGAAATTTAATTATTGGTACATTAAGAAATCTATCCACATTATAAACCACAAATTCAATTTCTTTGAAACTAACACGCCATGCCTATTCATTCTTACGATACGATCAAATAATGATTAAATTGAAATTACATTATAAGTTTCCAACGCAAAAGAATCTATTTTTAAAAATGCCAGCACGATAAGATTTTAACCTACAGATAGCTATCAAAACAAAAGAAACACTTGAGATTTATAAGGAATATCTTATTAGTAGGATCTAAAAAGTCTTTGACATATAATACAGCTTAGGTTTAGGAATCGATTCATGCAAATACTGAATAGTATTTTCAAGGGAATATTGTATCATTCTTCATAGAGATATAATGGTAATTATGGAAAGATGCAAATGGAGAATATTATCGCCATGTCAAACGTTTTAAAATAGATCATAACTATTCAATTCTATTGACTTTGGGTGGCGGTACGAACCAAAGTAGACGTTTAATTTCCTCTCAGTCTTCATCAAACAATGACTGGTTAAGTCCCATTGCATATGTAAGTGCATTATTATCATGGAAAATTCTACCTCCTGCAGGAAGCTAATTTTAAGTTATAGATTGTCTTGAACGATGTGTGTAAGCTGTCATGACTTTAGACACCGTACCTCGAAACGCCTAAAAGTTGAGATGTTCGGTCATACTTGTTCCAGCTAGACAGGCTTCTACAATTTTGTCTCTGAAAACCTCAGAGAACCGACATTTTAAGCTTTTGAAAAAATACAAGACTACACTATCTACCTACTATAAGCTCAAACTTGATACAAAAAAAAAATGTAATTTAAGAATTCTGATTCTATATAAACATGAAGTATAGAGTAAAAACTAATTCACTTACAGAGTAAGAAGAACAACCCAGTCATCACACACATTTCAAAATTAAAAATTTTTCACAACACGATAAATTGCGCAAAGTCATAAACGACACACACATCCCATTAAAATCAATCTCTGTGTAATTAATAAAACCATAACATAAAGTACTAAGGTACCAAATATTCATGCAATAAACTAATTTTCCTTTTATCGAAATGGCTGATTTTGTATGTTTTTAACCTCAACTTCGGGGCACCAACGTATATGAAACAATAGATAAACCTAATAGTCTGAATATATTTTTGTGACAGTATCAGAAATTTCTTACATTGTATATTCATTTTTTTTTTAACAAGTTTACTTATTTTTGTTATTTTTCGTTTTTACATAATGTTAAATGTATTGTTTTTATAATCTGTTAAATATTTTAAGATATATACTTTGATGGTATTTGTCCTCATTATAATTTTTTTGTAACTTTCTATTCTACGTTTAATATCTTTATATCATACAGTATCTATATTATAATTAAAATTTTAAGCAGTGCTACAATTAATTAATAAAAATATTATTAGATTAATATATAAATCAGAATAAGAAAGGTTGAAAATTACTACACTTAGCAAATATTCATTGAGAAACCAAGATACATGACTGAAATCAAAAACGACGCTTAAAATCTTGCAAATTATTCCTTCACGTGATCGTTCAGCATAGCTGTATTTTCAAAGCTTTAGTAATTAATTATGAATATACGAAAATATATTACAATTATGAAGAAAAAGTACCCAATTTTAAGTTATTGTACCACATAGCAGAAAAAAAAAAATTTAATAATTGCATAATATTGGCATTCTGAGAAGGAATATTAATATATTTACAGAGGATTGTCTTAAGAGATCTGTATATATATATATATATATATATATATATATATATATATATATATATATATATATATATATATATATATATATATATAATAAAGAATGCATTGTGCCACATGGATGCTAAAAATTTCATGTAACACCAACAGAAATTCCCCTTGAGCAAAATGGAAATTAATTTAATTTTCCAATTAATTCAGAATGACAAGGAACATTTCAAGGACTTTTCCAATAACAATGATTTAATTAGTAATTCTTAATTTTTTCCTGCCAAATTACAAATAACACTTTGTAAACAAAAATAAAATTACAATATAAAGTGTGAAGAGGTGCCTCTTACACGTCTATTAAATAAGCAAATGGACCACTTGACAAATGAAGGTCAATGAAGAGCAAATTTTTCTAGACAATAAAATATTTCAATAAGCGCATTCTTATAATTTATTAATAACTATCAGAATACACTTATTGAAATATTTATATCTGCCTTACAGAATGATAAATAATAAGGCTTATAAAAGTCTAAGATTGAGATAATGTAGAGAAAATTTACAAATATAATTTTTCATTATTCATTGCTATATTATGCATATTTTTTGTATGGTTTTCTATGTAATTGTATAAAATTGTAAAACAAATAATTTTTATCACATTTTATCAAGTGAGTAATGCATAATTTAGCAGATTCTGTCTTTGATTAATCATAGCGGAGTTCCATAACTGAAACAATCCACATCATTAACACTAAGGCAGGAGAAAAATGCCTGGCGAAACAGTAATCAAAGGATGGGATAGAGACTGCGCAGCATCTAAAAATAAGGAACAAATTCTAAAAACTATTTCATCTCTCCCCTTTCTCTCTTCCATTGTACTTAAAAGAAAGAAACGCCGTATATTTAGATCTCTCAGCGACACACCGTGCTGCCAGACTGCCGATGCAGAATTTTTCCTTTCCCCCTCCAGTCCAATATCCCCTCATTTCCCTACAGCTCAAAATTGGAGCAACGTTCCATGGATATCTGGAAGACAGATTCTAAACTGGCGCCGGCAGCAGATTCGAATCTAGAACTATACAATTCCGGAAGCTAAGCAGAAATGAGAGTCATTTCAATCGTCATTCAACAGTAACTTTAAGTTACGGTTCTAAATTACGGAGGAATAATTTAAATTACAGTAATTTCGAAACAAAGCAAGCTAATCGTTTACAAAAATATTATAAGTGTAAGATCAAATACTATCATAAAGCAGTAGATTATCATAAATACCGAATGAAATTTGACTTTGTGTTACTTCTATATTTAAGGGTCAAAATATTTTCAATTGAGTCGGTCATGTAATTTTCTATTTATATTCTAAGGAAAATAAGTCACGATTTTATAGACAAAATTAATATCAAAATTATTAATTAAAACTGCAAGAGATTTTTTTACTCCTATAAAAATATCAAAAACCTATTTAATAATTTTTTTTATTAAGAGATATATATAGTTGAGAATATCTGATAAAAAAAATTATCGAAATAATCAGAAATGTTCAACAACTACTATTTATTTCTTAATGATTTTAACTAGTATGAAATAGATATGACGTTTTCGTCTGCTTATTTCTGAAGACTGAAGCCGTTAATACAACTAAACCTTTCGTATTTTGAACCATGGTGAAGTGTCAAATTCAACACAGGCTACTTCTTCTCATCGCTACATAAGATCAGTGAAACGACGTTGAAACTACGAAGCTTTTAACGTTCACATAGGTCTTCTCAGAACGATGATTTTCGACTGTCTCAGATAACATAACTTCGAGGGCACGAAACAAACACCTTTTGCGAGCTAGTAAGCCGGATGAGCCGTTTACCATTATACAAAGTTCATAACACATGACTTTTACGAAGAATTCTGTAAATCTAAGAAATTTCTAACAACCATAGACACGATATTCTCACTCTCTACTTTTATACATAAAGAAAATGAAAAGAGTAAGTATGAGAAATCTATCAGTAAAACTTGGAGAAAGGATAGAATATTTGCAAAAAGAAAGGATAGAATATTTTGCTTGCTGCATTGCATTTGAGAAATTATTAAATTTTTTTAAGATAATTTCCAAATTGAGTTATGATTATAATGTCAAACTTTTATAAACAATTTCGCTATTTTCATAAATATATTATTTATTTACTACATATTTATATCAGTTATACCGTTTCAATTTGTTATAACACATTTGTATTAAATATACATTTATGGGGTGTGCTTATATATATATATATATATATATATATATATATATATATATATATATATATATATAGAGATACA
>JAPDSC010056204.1:2763-20212 GCA_026290005.1 Latrodectus geometricus | reverse complement strand
ATTTACTTATACATGCATATTCATATGTTTAAATTATGATAATTTTAACATATATTTGAATCTCAATAAACATAATTTAAGTAAATCAAAGGATTCTGCTTACCCCATCCTGTCATAAATGAATCATATCCAGATTCATGAGGAAATTTTTCATTCTCTGTAGTAAAAAAATTAATTTAAAGAACTGAAAAAGCGCAACAAAAATGGCATGAATTATTGCTAAAAATTATATAATAAAAATACATAAACGAAAAAATTCATGTGTATACATATTTTGTATCTATATTAATAAAAACAGTAAAATGTTTAATATTTAATTAAAATTTTATTAAATTAAATAGAATGTGGGAAAACTTTTACTTACGGTATTTGGGAGAATTTATATTTTTAATATCGGGTGAATAAAGGGTTGTCAAACTGTCAGTTGGGCTTAAAAATAAAACAAAGCATAAAAATGCATGCAGATAAAAGTTAACTGTATTTAATGAATATTAATTAAAAATTAGAAACGATCAATATATTTTGACTAGATAAGAGAACAAAATAAAAATGGTAGATATAAAATTTTCCCTTACTTTCGAAACATTTCAACTAAGTCAAATAAGCTTGAAGAAGTAGAAATATACTTTAACTCGTAGAACTATAATGAAAATTTCAGAAAAACAAAAGGAAAATTTAAAATAGATAAATATTTAAAAAATTATTAAAAATAAAACAAACTCTGAAATTTATTTCTTTATTTATTGCTTAATAGTATAATTAAAATTTAGAGCGATAATAAGAAGAGAGAACTTGCCTTCTTTACATGGAGCCATATATGCCTAGTATCAAAAATAACTGGAAATATATTATGCAACTCTGTTTTAAATTGGATATATGTTTCTGGAAAAAAAGTAATGACATGAAAATTTGTATAATACTGATTACAATCTTTAAAATAAGCTTGATTAATGTACTTAAATTTTTACAGGGGAATTTAGGATTTGAAACAAATAAATTGTAAATGAAGAATAATCAAAAGTTTTGCTAACATTTTTCGCTTCACAAGATTAATTTATTACTCATAGGATAAAGATACTTTGACTAATAATAATTACTTCATCTACAAAGATTTATAAAATTTATTCAGTAGAACATATTATGAAACAAATTAAATTTAAAATACTAATGCATGTTATTTTTTTCATAAATTTCAATGCATGTGCTTAATTAAACTTTATTCCAAATGAAAATTAGTAAAATAAAAATGATCCATAATTGTTGATAAGAAAACTTATGATTAAGAAAAAGATTCAATGTTTATTATAAACAGTAAACTTTATATGCTTATTGCAAATTTAAAACAGTTTATTTTAAATAAATTATAAATACAAAACTTGAAATTTTCAAATCAAAAAAGAGATATTATAACTACCTTATCAAGACACATATAAAAGTAATCATATTTTCTCCTTTTATTATTGATTTGATAATTTGTTGTTCTACGAGCATTCTCTGTATGAGAAGGCTAATTAAACTGAAATTCTGCAGATTAAAATGTATTTCAAAACATTACAAAAAATATACCCGAGGAGGCAAATAAGTCCATGAACAGTTTAATTAATAGCTAGAGCACTAACCATTAGGCTATCAGTTTGGCCCTTTAATTAGTTGAAAAATTGCATAAGAAGTCCAGTATAATGCGAAATAATATGTAATCAGAATTTATCAAGATTTAGATAACAAATAGAAAAATAAGATTTAATTGGAATATCTTTCTCAATTAAAGACTCGAGATAGAAAACAAAAATCTGTGTTTGTTGCATACAAAACCTAATATAATTAAACATTACCATAGCAATTGCATGTGATTACGTTAATCTCATCTTTTTGAATGAGAAAAATATAAAACATTCGGAGAAACATCATTCATAATCTTTACAACAGCTATTATTTGAACTGATAGATTTAGGAATTATACTTGATATGGCCAAATGTGGTAGGTAGATATTTTCTATATGGCATAAGAAAATTTGGACAGATAAAAAAAAATTATTTTACAACATTAATCTGTCTTTATGTATAATGATGTGTGTGAAAATATATATAATGAAAAAACCTATATTTTTTCTAGAATTACATTATATTTAGAAACTTTTAAATATAATTTTATCATATTTCAAAGAATGGTTAATATTCTTTAATCATATTGGTAAATGCCAATTAGCTGATAAAAGAAAATACTATAGAATAAATTTAAGAAAGTAAATCTTTTGAAAAATTCAAAAGAAAAAATACTTTTTAATAATTTTATGTTTGAAAAAATAATCACATTTTTAGGCATTTATAATAAAAGCAGAGGGTATCTTAATTATAGAAATTTGCATTAGAATAAATATTTATTTTTTCTATTATAAAACAAGTAACTTCAATTTATTGCATTTGAAGAATTCAATCAAAAATTAGTTCGGTTTGAAATCACCTTTTTATGAAAAAAGGTGAATCATTTTCATTGTTAAAAATTTGGTGTAAAAAAACTCTGATGAATTTTAGAAACTCTTATAAGTATGCACAAAAGACATATTTACAAAAATGATAAAGGTTTTAAACCCATAATATTAAAATATGTTGGCCAAAATTTTATTATTTCACATACATTTTTTTTTTTACCTATTCAGTATTTACAGATTTATATTGTAAACTATGGCAAGTTGAAGGAAATGATCAGTAATCAAACAAACCAAAATTTTGTCCTCATAATTTTAAATATATATATATATATATATATATATATATATATATATATATATATATATATATATATATATATATATATATATTTGTCAGAAGTTTTGATTATCACTGTTGCACAAATACTTTTCCTACTGTGAGCTTTATAAATACACAAAAATAATGTATCGGTGGTTATTTTAACATATTGATTCTTTTTGTTTTAGTTTTAATCATTGAAGTAGTAACAAAAATTAAATCAAATATTCTTAATCATAATCATTAACACTGTAATACATTTACTCCAAATAATTTCTTACTATCATATTTATAATATTATGAAAGACTTAATTCTACATTTATTATTGCAATAAGCAAAAAATAACTAAATTTTCAGAAATTTAATATTTTTGACAGTAAACTTGGAAGTAAAAATTGCTGAACTTTTACCTTTGTAAAACAGTTATTTTCGTTAGGAAAATATTACTGTTTCAACTTTGTATTTATTGTTAACTAAATTAACTGCTTTCTTTTTATTTTAATTCTAATTCATTTTTAAAACTGCACTAAAAACACAAATTAAACAAACTGCTTAAAATTTTTGTTGCATATAATGCAAAACTTTTTAATGCTTACTGACCTTGGTATCATACTTCAATATTAAAGACAATACATATAGCAATAGAAAATTCTATTTATACTATTTTATTAAAAGCACACAATATTTAATATTTAAAATAATATGGAGTATTATGTTAAATATTGTAAGTGAAACTTATAAAATGATTAATATCACCTTTCTTCTGATTTAAACTTTAAAAAGAAGAATTTAAGAAATTTATAAGAAAAGTCTCAGTTCCAAAATTGAAATTACAGTAAAAATACAAATAGTTTTATATCAAAATATACATTATTATATTATTATGTAGACTGAAATGCAACAAACATCAAATTTAATTAGAGAGCATAGCCTGAGTTCATTATCTATTTTAATATTTTCAGTTGTTGTTAGACTAATATCTTAAAGCATAAGGTTTATATGAGTGATTTCATTGGTATTTCTGTGCACAAATAAACCAGTAATTTAGTTAATCTATTTTCTCATAGTATTTTTATACATTGCAAAATAAACTAAAATTAAATTTCATAATTTTAGTATATTTTAGTGAAAATAATAAAAAATTTGTCATAAATTACAAAATCTTTAAGTCTTTAAATTAATATAATGCTAAAATAATACTTGATATTATTACTTACCAGGAAGAGGTTTGTGAAAATTATGATAAAAAAGCAACAAGTCCATTAAAAGGTTGTGACCTACCATAGGCTAAAAAAAAATTAAACTATAAAATTTATGTAGAGCAATTGTTATAAAAATTGTAATATATTTTTCTGTTGTTAAATAAATGGCAAAAGTTTAAATTCACATATAATGCATAATCTTTAGTTATTTATGGGGAAAAATTATTGCAATTACTTATTTCCAAGACTTACTTGATAAATTGAATACATTTGAAACTTGAAAATTATTAGAAAGGAGCAATTTATTCTTATTTTTTTCTAGATTCAACACACACACAAATTTCATTAATAAACTTTTCAATTAGCAACACCGAAATAATTCTAACAGATTACAATTTTTTTAGGAAACTTTTACAGTAGCCCTTTATATGAATGAATTTACTTTTTAAAATGTTTCTAATGACAATTTTTCATTGTTGTATATTCCACTACAGGGTTGGGCAAGCAATCCCCGCTAGCCAACTATAGCTCATCAGAAGAACAATTCGGCCCATGGATACAATTTTTATTTGCCGATCCAAAGCAAATTAATAGAAATATATATATATATTATATATCCATCTCCTTTACTGCTGTGTTTAAGTATAATTTTTTCTTCCTGTTTTCAAAGGACTAGTGATCTTTTACTTTCCCTATTTTTGTAATTTGACGAAAATAGTAAACACAGACAGTTTTCAATCCATAAAGTGTTAAAAATGGAAGTTTTGTTAGTTATAGATGTAGATTCACGCTTACAATCATAATCTCTTTCTCAGAGAGTAGACATATGAATCCAATGTAGGTGAGTTTAACCTCACAGACTGTACATTTTAAAAACCAAACAACGACTTTCTCTCTTGGTGCAAGTTCTAATATTATTTATTGATTCATATGAAAAAAATTGTGGACATATAGCATCACTGTGTATAGTAATGAAATTATTAAAAGCATAGTCATACTTTTAATAATTTTAGGTTATTAGTAAAATATTTCAAATTCAAAATGACTACTAAAAAATGAAAAGTTGATTCAGTATCTTGCTTTCAATGGTGAATAGATCTGGAAATATTTTTTACAGTTGTAACAGATAAACCAATGTGTCTCATCTGCATTAAATTGTAGCATCTTCAAGGAATATAACCTTTCACATCTTAGTGTTAGAATTCAATTACAAAGCAATGTACAAATATGGAAAAAAAAAAAAATACAGAAAAACTTGGTAAAAAATTTTCAAGCCAACAAAATTTTTTCTAGGTAAAAAGTACCCAAGGAATAGCAACACATAGAAGTTACATTGCAGTATTCAATCGTGCTAAAATAAAGCTCTCAACAATGGGGAGTTCATTAAACAATGCATGCTCCAAGTTTGTGATATTTTATATCCAAACATAAAAAATAATTTTAAGACTATAAGTTTATCTTGAAAAACAATTATTTCTAGATATATAGCCATTGATAAAAATTTGAATGACAATTAAGAGTAATAAAGTGGCCACTTTAAATTTTGATACAAAGCTATGGATGAAAGAAATACTGTAACAAATGATACTGAACATTTAGTGTTATTTATAGAAGGTGTCGATCAGAACTTGTAAACTACCAAGGAATTGACATGCACATGTTCTTTCAAGGTAACTACAATGGTATGTGATATTTTTTGTGAATTTTAAGAAGGGCCTTCAACTTTGAAAATCCTTAGAACATGGATATATTTGTACCAAATATGGATGCTAATATTACAAAAAAATCTGTATTTTTTGGACACTTTAACCAAAACTATTACAGGAATAATGTTGTTTTTCTGCACTGTATTATCCATCAAGATGCTCTTGTAAACCTGCAATGAATATGAAACCTGTATTTGATCCAATCATGTGAAGCATGTAAATATTATTCAATCTTGTGGGTTTTTACAGGATTTTTCAAAAATTTCTTCAGTCCATACAATCTGAATACTTTGATGTATTGTATAACACAAAAGTAACGTGCCTTAATACAGGGTGTGTTTTCAAGCAAGTTTGGCTGTTGAAAAGCGATATATAAGCTTTCATGAGAAACAGTTCTCATGGAAGAACTGAAGTCCTCCATTAGAACTTGAGTTCTCATGGAACTGAGGAAAACAAAATGTTTGAAGTTATAGAATGACTTTTGGGCTGCACATTTTTTATAGATCTTCTTTGTCATATGAGCAATTGTAATATAAGATGCAAGGGAAAAATAAATTTATCTGTGATATCTGGGCCCATATCAAAGCTTTTAAACTAAACTTATTAATCTGTTTGCTGGGCAATTAGCAAAGAACAATTTGTCTCATTTTCTGAGATTAAATTCAATATCCTCAGTAAATGAAGAAAAATTTTATTTACTGAGAGAAGTTAAGAAAAATTTAAGAATTATGAAGATGACTTGAAAAAACTTCATTCTGAATTTGAATGCAGATTTCAAGATTTCAGTCCATTCAAACTGAATCAAATATTTTTATCACCGTAAATTGTGAAGCAGTGAGGTCAGATAAGTAGCTTGAATCAATTGAGCTGCAACCTAATAATCATCTAAAGCAATTACTTCTAAATACGCCAAGTTAAGTGTTTTACAAATCATTATTGAAAATAAGTTTTTCAAATTTGAAATCTTACGCCCAAAAAATCAGTGTTACATTTGCTAAGCTCTTTAGAAAAACTCATTTCAAATCTCAATATAAGGAACTTATAAAAATCAAATCACTATTTCATCCATCTCATTAACATATTTAAATGGCGATACTAGTGCATTGTTTTTTAAATTTTAGAAAATTTTATTTTAGCCTGGCAAACTTTCTTTTTGATTTTTGACCTGCAAAAGTTTATTTATCTCTATTTTACTGAAACAAAATTCTTCAAAAAATTGAAAATTTTATTTAAGAAACCAGCTCTCTTTCTCTAAATCTAAATGTAATGGTGATGAACTGAAAAATTTATAAAAATTGTAAATAGTAAGAAATAATTTCACATAAAGAATATATATATACACACTAATTATCTATTTGGATTAAAATTTGATATACTGTGTTATGTAATTGTTAATTTTTTTTAGAGAAAAACACTTAGCAAACAAAAATCTTCTCTTGCATTATCCAGTATATGATAAACATCGCATAATAAATCAAATATTCAATTGTGCTACTTTCCAAGGGAAAAAATGCAAAAAATGAAGGAAGTATATTAAATGTTTTTGAAATGGTTTTGTTGAATGACATAAGATTTCTGAGAAACTGATATTCATATGACTTTTTATATTCAAGAAATGCTTTCTGGTGTTGACATTAATTGAAGAAGAGTTTGTTAAAAAAAAATGTTATGTAAAATTATTACATAAAGAGTTTCATTAATTTGTTTTTATTCAAACCAATTAACAGCATATGATCATTTTATTTTTAATATAAAATTTAAGACATTAATTTTTTAAAAAAATTATATAGCTTTTAAAGTTAAATCATATTAAGTTTTTTATAAAAAAAAAAACAAATTTTTATTTTATCCCAGTATAAAAACTAATATTTAAAAAATTTTACAACCAATTTTATAAACAATTAAAATTATAAAATAAACTATTTTCATATTAATTCATTTAATGAAACTTTTTTGGGAAATATACATTTTCAAACAAACTAATTTATAAAATAAGGGATAAATAAGTAAAAAATTGTTATTCATCAATTTCACAAAAATTTTATTTCAATGCCTAAAAAAAAAAAATGCATATAATATTATAAACAAAAGTGAGCTTCATAAGTGCAAAAGACAAGTATTTGCTAAACTACCAATATTTTTAATTTATCCAACATGTGGAGAGTCACATGAACAAATGGGATTACTTTCTTCATAATGTTCTTAATTTTAATATCTGCACTATAACATTATGGATAAAATTAAACAGTTTTAAAAAAATAAATTATTTTCTCTGCAATAGTCCAATTTCTTTCAACACTTTTTAAATAAAAATTTCTTTTATGTCATGAAATATTAAATAAAATGATGTGGTGATTAATAAGTAAATAATTTGAAATAGAGCTCATTTTAATAATAGTTTGACTGCATAGATAAAAGAGCTTTAATTAGGAGATGATAAAGAAAAAAAACAATATAATGTACTCTATATTTCTACATATATTCAACGCTGTCCAATTTTTATTAATGTACAAACAAATAAAGAAACAAATATGAAATACAATATAAATAACAAATATGCACAGAAAAAAAATTAGACATATCTATGCAATACATTAATTTAAAATAATATAATAATAATTAAATTAATAATAATAAATTATATAATTAAAATGATAAATATTAAATTTTAAAATATTCACAGCAATTTTCTTTTTTAATATTACATTATCCCTACCAGAGAAAGTAATCATGAGAGGAATCAGTTACTGAAATATATATCTATATTTTAAATTAAAAAAACTTATTATATAAAATAAACAGGTATCGAAATAGTTTAATTAATAATTGATTATTACTTAGTTACCTTTTTAGCAGCTTTCAACAACCTGAAAATCTTTGTGAATCCAAGATAAAAATCTAAAACACTAGAAAGCATCAATATAAATAATACATTGCATGAAATTGTCTCAATTGATGTTTATTAACACTCAGATGTGTATATTTGCACATATTAATATACCTATTCTCTTCATGTTCTGAATTTTGATGTAGTTCTTTTATTTTTTCTGCTGTAACACTTTCAATTATTATCTGCAAAATGTTATGTATAATGTTCAGTCACATTATAATGTATTTGATTTAAATTTGTTGTCATTAACAATAAATAATTAAATTTTCAAAAACTGAATATTTTTTGCAATATATTAGAAATGTGTGATAAAAATGTATAAATTTCATATAGAAGTTTGATAAAAATTTAATGCATTAAAATTTTATCAATTACAGTATAAAAAATGAATAAGCAAGCATAAATAAATCCTTACTCAATTCATATTTTTTTTCTTGAATAAAGTCAATATTTAATATAATATATGTTTTTAAAAACTCAAGTCATTCAATATAAAACTAGTCAACATAAAATCAATATGAACTTAATCAATATTATTTATTAAAAATTTATATAAAACCTATATGAATGAAAGCTTATCAATGACTATAAATAAAAAATATGATTCATGGTTTTTGTTTGTACATTTTTTTTACAGAATGATTACTAAAATATTTCACTTTCTATACTTTTTAGTTGCAGTTTATATATTCTAAAAATAATGGAAATTTAATTGTATAATGAAAAATAATTCTTATAGCAATTCTTTTATGTTTTATAATCATTTAATAAAATTTTATAATTTTTTTTTTAAATTTTATTAATTTTTTTATACATATTAACAAATTTTATTAATTTAATAAAATATCTCACTTTGTCACCTTCAGAATACACAGCAAGGGATGGATATTTATGCCTTAAAACATGAATTTGAAAGTATTCATGGCAATCTAAAATGATAAAAATTTACAAATTTATATTTAAAAAATATTAGAAAAGATGCATAATGAAAAAAAAAATTCTAACGATATTAAATATTTTCAAATACAAAAATATAAAATTTAAGTTTTCATTTTTTAATTTTAAAAATAAATTACGAAATTTAATACATGATAAATTCTAGAAATCATTTAGGAAAAAATAATTAAAATGTAAATAAATTTTTACATTTTAATTATTTTTTACTCACATCATTTTAATTTTCACAAATTTAATAACCTTTACAGTAAGCCTTCTTCTCTACTGGTTGCCTTATTTAGTTTAAATGCTCTATTACAACAATAAAAACTTTCTTGTCTATTTCTTCCAAAGCAGGATGTATTATATAAAGAGAAATAACTTTAAAATTTTTATTTCCCTTTTGTTATTGGATATTAATAAGGACTTCTTTTGTTTTGTTTTGGGAGTTGCACTTAATTCATATTAAAATAGTCTTACATATTCTGGGATGAGCAAGAAATTTCCTCTCTGCCCTTAATACTGGGAAGAAACTGAGCTCTTGGACTAGACTGGGAGGATAACCATAATTGTCCATTTTTTGTATCAGACTTTATTAATGGCAAGTTTCATTGATCTGGTCTGACTCATTCAGATCAGAAGGGAGATTAGAAACTATAACAACATAAAAATATTACAATGAAATACTTATAAATTACAATTTCCATATACATTTTTAATATCCCATTCTGATTGCATAACTGGAAATATTGTTTCCCAAAAATACTCCACATGTTGATAGTTAAATTTACATGCTTTTAAATTATGTGAAAAAATTTATTTATTCATATAAAAACTTAATCAAATAGTTAATTTGATTAAATTTTCAAAATTTACAGAATCTCCAATAAATTTAGAATCATTTGACAACTTTAGGAAACTTAAATCTAAGTTAATTAAAATATGTATATTTTTCACATATATTTATCTTATAAATATATATCACACATATTTATCATATAAATAATTTTAATATTAAAATTTAAAGAAATATTCTTATTTATGAATACTGTAAAAGATTTAAAGCATCAAAACTTTGAAAAATTATGGACATAATTTTATCATTTTGAGTTTTATTTTAGAGAATAAAACATAAATAATATAAAAACTCCATTTAAATAGAATACAAGCTAACATTTAAACAGTTTTAAAAAGCGAAAAAAAAATTCTTTTAATATCCTACTGATTTTATTTCCTTACAATTCAAACAACTGTGTATGTTTAAATTATCATCAATTAAGTATTAATTTTATCAAATTCATAATAAAAATCAAGGAAATTTTCAAAAAATTAAGTGAAATGAAAAGTTATTAATCAAAACATATACATTTTGAAAAAAAGGAAATAATTTAAAAGTTATTGATATTCTTCATTAAATTTAAAAATACTGGAAGAATTATTTGTTATTTAAATTAAGGACAAGATAGCATTATTCAGACACAATGAGGGAAATTTAATTTTATTATTGGAATGTTGCAAAATAGTATATTTAAATGTTAATTTGAATGTCATATTTACGAAAATAAATTATTACACAATACATAGAAAAGTTCTATTAGCATAATCCTATTGATTTCACAAAAAGTAATTGAATTTTCTAGTTAAAAATAAATTTTAAGAGTATATTAGCTTTTAGTATTTTTTGCTACCTCAATTATTTTAATTCAAAATAAAGGACACTTATGTTTTATGTATATGAGACAATCTTTAAGCATTTTAGGAATTTAAATCATTTTGTCTATAAGCAAAAACGAAATAAAAATATATTTTTTAGTTTTAAAACACACATAAGAAAATTCATTAAATAAAAATGATATGCATAGTTAGTCTAAACTGTTTCGATGATATATATATATATATATATATATATATATATATATATATATATATATATATATATTTTTAGGGAATGTAAGAAAAATACATTTAAAACTGTGAATTCCTAACTTTTTCTGGTACTATTAAATAGTTTCCCTTCATAATAATATGATTACATTTAACCAAATATTATTTCAGCCCACAACTTGGGGACAAGGAACTAAGAATAGAGCAGATTTAAAACCAAAGGAGGTATTTAATAGTAAATGCTAAATTTTTGAATAAAATCAAATATTTATTTTCAAATCTCAATTTCATTAAAAAAAAACTTTGATACCAACGGAAACTAAATCAACTCCAATATTTTATAATGTTTTAATATTAACACAAGGAATAAGATTTTAGAACTTTTTGTCATGCATGAAATGTATCCAACAATACTTCTTTATTTCAAGTGTATAATTAAAAAAAAATGTAGGGAAAAATATTATTTTGATATTTAATACATCCCAAATTATTTAACACATTTTGCCCTTTTAAAATGACTATTTTATGAAAATTTCTTAGAATATTGTACAGCTTTTATACTTAAATACATTTATTATTTAACTTGGCTCAGTTAGTTAATTGATTTTCTTGGCTCAGTTAGTTAACTTGTTACACAGTTAACAGTTAGTTAACTTAACTTGGCTCAGTTAGTTAATTGATCAGAGATCAGTTAGTTAATTGATTTCAAAATAAACCAAAATTTAGATTTAGAGAATTAAAAATAAAATACTTTTTTTTACTTAAACAGATATATTTTTGATATATACTTTAACAGATATATATAATTGTTTTTTAAGCAAATCTTTTAAAAGTATCATTAAAAGCGGAATTCTAAGCTGCTGATCTTTTATTTAAATTACTTCCATATTAGACAGTTCAAGATGTTTAGAAAAATTATTTTAACACTTTTTTTTAATATTTTTCTGCTTTATATAAAATTCAGATTTTTACTGATGAATAGATTGAACAAACAAGGAATACTTATGCTAATTTTACTATAATTAAATTTTTGAAACAAATTTTAAATTTTTATATATAAATTGACAAAACTCAAAAGTTTACACTTAAAATTTAACAAACATATTAATAAAATTAATAAATCGTTTATTTATTCTGATTTAGGGTAACTTTAACATCATATTGAAAGGTACATGTAAGGAGATTCAAAATGATGTCTGTACTATTTTAGTTAACACATTTCTTCACATGAGTTAAATTATTGCAAGATGAAAAGTATAGAAATTCAAAAATGAAATTAGAGGAAAATTAGATCACAAATTGAATTTAATATATTATTTCTTGTTTTAGTTATTTTACAATTAAGTAAAAATTCATATTTCTGAATTATACAAGATGACTTCTAAACAAAAATATAATTTAATGACAAAAATAATTTTTCAAATTATAACACAATATTTATATAAAAATAAATTCTACACAATGCTTCAATAGTTTACACATAAATACCTCTTTCTTTCTCAAGAATGATCCGATTTGATTTCCCAGTTTCTTCAGGTTTTTCAGCAGCTTTAATCAAATTATTTATTAATACATCTTGCTCCCATTTTGATTTAAATTCTCTTAACCTGTTTAAAATACAATTGTTTTAACTAAAATAATGAAAAAATATTAATTCTTATATTTACATAAAAAAAACTAAATCAGATTCATAATTAGAATAATTAAATTTTTGGAGCAAAAAATTTAATATAATTTGAAAATACAATATCTTTAAGACATTTTAGGAATAATAGTCCTTAGATGCAAAAAAAAGCAAAGTAAAATTAAATTAGACATTAAGATAACATAGTCAATTTTTGTTATTTAAAATTACAATAAAGATAAATTCATTAACCAATTGAAATAAAACACTTTCCCTTACATTATTTTCTAAACGCATATTTATATTTTTCTATCCTTTTTATGTTATTATCATTATTCCTCAATTATGGGAACAATGAAGCAATCAATAAGGAAATAAAACTTTTTAAAAATCGTAATAAATAATACCCTTTAAAATTTTAAACAAATTTAAAATCATGCTGCTTTTTTTTTATTCATTTCTTATTTAAATAAAACAATTAACTAAAATATTTTAACAGCCACACTTGTAATAAATTTTAAGTTAACATTTATAAAAAGAAATCTTGTAGAATGTTATTAGAAAATTATAGGCAGTGTAATATCCTACAGAAATCATTTAATGATTATAAATAAAATATTCAGTAATTTATAACTTTTAATAACATCAACATTCAGTCAAAGATGCTGATGTTATATTTGGAAGATTAAACTATTGATATTTGAGATTATCAACATGAAAAAAGAAGTATTAAATAGCAATCCTTCATCTGAAACACTATAATACAATTAACATTTTTCCTAGTAAAACGCCAAAAGATGAAGTGACTGTAAGAGAAACAACAATACTTTCTGCTAGTCAGAAGAACAACAAAAAACTGTACTATTCACATTTAAATTAAATATTAGCATATAAAGCAATATTTATAGAATACTTGACTTGAAAATAGCATGACACTGAAAATCACTAACAAAATATTTATAAAAGGAATTGAGAAAAAATTGTTTCATTGCTTAAAATAGTGAAAATATTGACTTCCCCTGACCCTGTAAAATATTGATACAAATATGAAAATAGTCATGTTAATAGATATGACATTATTTGTACTTATGTAATTGATGTGATTCTACAAGACTGCAAAACCTATATAGTCACAGAATACTTATCTTAGAACATTACTTGCAAGAGAATGCAACTTAATGAATAGAATGTGATTAATTAAATTGTTTAATTTTATCTTTAGTTAGGATATTTGACATGCTCTCAGAAAACATAATATTGTTCTCTCTATTCCTTATTAATATATTTGCAGCATTTATATTTGTACTGTAAAGTTATTATGACTTCTATTCTGCAAAACTGAATCTTGCTTTGCCATTTCCTATCAATCTGATAACATAATTTGTAGTAAAATAAAATTTGCTTTGTATTGTTAATTGTAATGATAGCACTCTACACTGAAAGCATTTCTTTATGATTATAATGTGACACAATTTTTTCATATCTTAAATGTCCTAATTTCTAAAAAATCACCATTGTTTGTTGTTTTCATCTTATCTTATTCTATACTATTTGCTGTTACTAATCACAAATTTTTATTGAAACTGATAAGTAAATTACTGATTTTTGACATTGTGTTTTACATATATTTCATAAAATCCATTGCATTAAGAAAATTGTATTTGATATAAAATGTAGATACATATAATCATAATACATATAAAAAATTTTAGTATAATACATATAACCTTTTCAGCATAAGTCTATATATTTTTCTATTAAATCAATAAATAGTATTTGAATATAAGCATAAATTTTATTGCAAAAATATATATTGAAATATAAAAAAAAAAAAAAAAAAAAAAAAAAACCCACACACACACACACACACAAAAGAAACTAAAATTTCTAAAAATATAAAAAAAAATATGATCTCTAAATAATTTAAAATATTCTTTCTATGAAGTCAAATTTAAAAGAAAAATGGATTTATACCCAGGTAATTAGTGAGTTAACATCACTATTTAAAAGAAAAAGTTAATAACAATATTTGACATTAAAAAACTAAAGTATGTAATAATTTTACTATAAGCTTTGTGCAGTAAATAAATAGCAAATTCATCAAAGTAATATGAAATGCTGAAAGTAACTTGTTAGAATAATAGCAAATTAAGTAATTAAGTTGTACATATCATGTATAGAAAATTATTTTCAGTGCAATGAAAATACACTGTTCTTCAAAAGATAAAGAGTAAATATTTGGATACAAGCACACTTTACATGAAATATAACTTATAAAAAAGCAAATAGTATTTTTCAAATAAAATATATAAAAAAATGAAGGAAAGTTTTTACTTGGAAATAATGAACTTTAAAAAAGAGCGCTTTTTAATTGTGATTTTTACATGGTACTGTGAATTCATACATGATAAATGAAAATTAATAAGGCCATATACATAATTTAAAGATAAAATATTAAAATAGGCATAAAATAATCTTAGTTTGAGCTCATTTATAAATAAAAATAAGAAAAATGCCAATGCACATTCAAAGTGTTCATAATTACTAGGATTTCTAATTAATCTTAATAAAATGTAATCAATATGATATACAATATCATTAATTTAATCAGCAAAATATATAACACACTTTTCATGAGTGGAACTAATGGTTCCTGCTTTTATTTCCTTTCGAACTTGTGCCTCTTCAATTTCATTTAGATATGGGATTCCTTCTTTAATGAACTGAAAGATATTTTATTTAGATCAAAATATAATATAGTAAATTCTGAATTAAAAAGTGTAACATCAAATAAGCATTCTTTAACATAAAAAAATTTATAAATATATTAAAATCTCGCAGTAAGAAATTAGAAACAAAGAATAAAATAAATTTAAAATATTATATCAAATAAATGCTGTAATTTTAATACTATGTATGGACTATATTTTTTAAGTTTGAATATGGTAAAATACTGATGAAATAATTAATGATTTATAGTTTATGGATATAATGCATAAAAACTAGCATTATATAAATTCAGATAGTTTAGAAAAAGGGAATCCTTTTTCTATAAAATAATAGAATTGAAAGAAATTTCTTGATACTGAAAAATGAAATATTCTTATTTTGTTAGAATTCTTTCTTTACAACAGCTAGCTCAATAACCATTTCAAGAGAGCCGAATAGAAATCAATATAAATTCAATTAACAATATAAATTCGATTAAGAAAATAATCAAATTTAAAAGCACAATAAAATTATAGTATTAAATTGGTAAACATATAGAAAACAGCATAAAATGCATAATTTTTAACATAGCAGTAGGGGATAAATCAAATATTTAGGCAGAAAACTTTTTTTTTTAACTTGCATAAGAATGATGAATAAGAAGTTCTAGCAAGAAATCTACTAAGATATTATACATATAATTAGTATAACTAATGAAAAATTCAACAAAGGACATAAATTTGGAAATTCACAAAATCTAGCAGAAAAGATATCAAATATTACATAACTCAAAAACTTAAACTTCAAACTTCCTATTATGATTAACTGATGAATTTAACATTTTGATATCTGATTCAAGTAACTATTTTCTTCTGAAAAAAAATTTTTTTCCTTATTTGCATGGAAAAATAATACATAAAATCTGCTAGGAAACAATATGTAATATAAAAATATTATATGGTAAGTTTGAATTTGGCAATTCAAAGTACTTTTAGATTCAAGAAAAATTAATAAGTTAATTGAAAATGCAAAATTACTTTTTTTATTCTTTTCTTCATGAAAATAAATCTATAATTAGTTACTGTTATCATGAATGTCTCTATTAATATTAACCACTTACAATTTCTTAGCACATTGATACTATAAGAGTTAATATGTATTATATCTTAACAGTTAATTATGGTCCTCACTGGTTATGATTCATATTTTTTTCATTATCATGCATGAAAAAATGTAGTCCTGATTTTACTTAAAAGTTCATCTTTAAAATTTATATTTTAGTTACATAATTTTCATTAGAAAGTCCAGTATTAAAAAAATGAATAAATAGTCTATAATATGTAATATTTATATAATTTGGGAATTATTTTCTATAAATATTTTACTTTATGAAAAAATATGTGCAGTAACACATAAAATAAACATATTTAGAATTTTGGATTCAACAGAAATTACTCAAGATGTGTAGTTATTTTCTAAATGATAAAAATAATCTATTATGATTTCTAGATTATACAAGTAAAGAAAAAAAAGTTTGGTTACTAGAAAAATAATAATCATTCTAGGAATTACTTACAATATTTTAGACTGCTTATAGCATTGAATACTTGGTTGTATTACATTTCAGAGAATCTAGTTTAAGTATTGTATATTAACAATATATGATTTACTAGTAACATAAATGAATAAAACTGAATATATATATATATATATATATATATATATATATATATATATATATATATATAT
>JAPDSC010056202.1:0-19318 GCA_026290005.1 Latrodectus geometricus | reverse complement strand
TATTAAATTTTTTAAGTAAATACCACGTGTATATTTGTATATACACATGTTACTTTACATCGCAAAATATTCTAACTTAAAAAATAACAAATTCCTACAATCTTGTAATTTTAAAATAAATTAGTTGTTTTTTAAGCAATTATACTCCTCCTTCCCATAGGATGGCATTTTTTCTGTATCTATTTCCTTAAATACATAGATTTGTCGGAGTCATCCAAATTCTGACAGTTGCCTCATGTGTATTATACAATTCTATTTTCCCTGCATGCCTTTCCCCGAGGAATATTTTTCCCTTTCCTCGAATGGAAATCGATCGAAATCAAAGCATCAGAAAGCAGGTTTCGTTGGATCAAGTCGGAAAAAGTTAGGGAGCTCCTTGTTGACGCGTTGGAAAAGGGGGAAAAGAACTGCCTCTTACTTCTTTCTTCCTTTTCCCCTTTTCCCCGATTTTCCTTTCCCGAGCCAAAGGAGGCGGAAACTGCCTTAGCAAAAACGAAAATTCTTCCAAAGAGGGAAAGAAAAAGAGAGTGGGGGGAAAACGCGCCTTCATTCTTCCCTCTGTCGGAAAAAGGATGATTCCGAGATTTCTTTCTTAAGGATTGCGTAATGCAAGAGACGAGAAACGATTGACAAAGTAAAAGTACATCCACCTTTCAAAGTCATCAAGTGAAAGGCCTTGAATTACTCTTTTCGTCCAGTGACACATTGTCTTAGTTTGCTTTGTGTCACGAACATCACTTGTTTTTGTGTGATCGACTTTTTAAATTCAATCTTCTTAAATTGTAGACAAATTTTGCTGTCATTCAAAACTTGGTGAAATAAGTCAATGTGATTGATTTTCTCAGTTTGAATCAGTTTTCAGTTCAGTTCGTTGAAGTTATTTAACCCTTCTTTGCATGATTTTTTCTTTATTGGTGAAATTAATCAAGTTGATATAATTCATGTTCAAAATTAAAGGAAAAATGGTTAAAAAAATCTTAGTATATATTTATAATATAAATTTAGCAAAAAACAATGTGCTAAAAATGTCCATCATCATCCAAAATTAGATCATTAGCTTAGTACTAAATAGAAATAAAAGAGGAAAATAACAGAAACACGTGTTACAAACCTTTCTTCCACTCATTTTCAATTTTTCAACAATAGAAACTCTAATATAATAAAACAAAATTATAAACGAAATCATACGTTTATGGCAACTACAACAAACAGCGGAATGAGACAACTTTAAGCTCGTTTTACTGATAATGACACTTGTTTATTTTTGACAGCTATGTTTCTTTTTATGCAATGGACATTAAAAAGGTATCAAAAAACGATCAACTTAAAGTGAACTTGTTCTTTTATATAATTTTTGGGCATTATAGGTTATGATGGAAATTTCCACCACTATGCAAAGAAGTTAAAGATTCTAAATTATTGAGTGAGCAGTAGTTTTTCTAAAATCATTCGACATTGTTAGACGTAAAAATAACTTTAGGACACGAATTTTTAAATGAAATTTATAGATATGGAAATAATTTCAAATTCTAATTTCCTGTAGATATTTTTAATAAAGATTGCGCATTTATAAAAGCGAAATCATAGAAATTTGAAAAAAAAAATCTTTAAGAACATTTTCTTTTCTTCGATTACTGTTATATAATTATGTAGTTGATTATATATTTTTAAGTTGAAACAGGTGCAGACAAAATTAAAAAGTAAACTCTCTCATTTCTTTATAATGAAAGCTGAAGATAAGCTTTCTGCCGATTAGACTTACAGGCTGTTAAAAATATGCTTTTTGTCTAATAAAATTAGGGCGTCGTTCTCGTTACCTAAAGGCAGTGAGTTCGAATCCCGGCTTAGCCGAAGATCCGTCGTGTTCAGTAATGGCGACTGGGCACGTAAAATCTGTCGGGTCGCAATGTCCTCCATGTTCCCATTACAAATTAATACCTCTGGGGGTGGTTGGAGAGAGGCTTTGGGTCTTCACTGGCATCAATCTCTAAATTGGAAGATTCAGATGGTGCTGCCATCTTTGAACCAAATGTCGTACTTCCACCTTCGTATGAGGGTGCTCTATTGAAAAACGGAAGACGCTCTCTCTGACTTCATTCGCCTAGTCTCTGACGGGCGGGCTTGGCGTTGCCAAGTGTCATCAAAAACAACAACAACAACAAAATTTACAGTTAATTAAATATGATATTGTCTGAAAACTAAATTTTAAAATTAAAATAGTTTCCATTTCTAAGGAAAGATATTTCCTCAAATTTTGCTACAGTTGTTAAATCTAATTAAATGTTTCATGTTAATATATGTGCTTTATCCACACATATTTATTTAATAAAAACTGTAATTTGAACAATTTTTTGGTGATTTTTAGAGTAAAATTCGTAGTTACTATTTAGATTTCATATTAAAAAATACGTTCATTTTGGATAAAAAAAATTGTCTGTAAATGTTAGTGGAAGATACAATGATAAAAAAAAAATTGGATTTTATAGAGACATAAAATAACTTATAATTTTGATTTTGCGCAGTAATATTTTTTTTAATTATTATTTTTTTATTTTATTTAATTTCCATAATAGATAGCTTTTTAATGCAGGTATTGCTCCCTATTAACTTCATAAATTTTTTAAAGTTTAAAATATTTTTTTCATTCCTAATGGTGGGCAACATTGAGCAAGTACGCACGTACATTAGCCGCAACAAGGCCCGGAAACTGCTACTCATTTTATCGTTACCCGGTGGGCACCTGTGAACCAATTCACGGAGGTACGAGTAGCATCGCCCACGCCACACAAATAAGCGATTCTTATTGAGGGAAATAAGATGTTATTCTAATCTTATTTTGTTTATTCTTTTGTTTTTGCAATTATGTTTATCTTATTTTATTACTTATAGAAACGAATTTAAAAATTTACTTTTACAGATGATGATTAAGAAAATTAAATGAGAGTCATAAAAATAACAGTAAAAAGGTGAAAATAATGAGTTGAGTTAAGTTAAAGGGAAAACTAATTAGAAAAGATGATGTATTATAATTAATGAAGAAAAATTAGTGGATGCAAATTAAATAAAAGTAAAAATAATGCTTGTGATTTGTTTTTGTAAAAATTTATCTAATTAAGTTTTGCGATATCAATTCGTAACAATTAATAAAATGCAATCTCAAACATTTTAAGAAAAAAAAACCTATGAAATATTATAATAAATTCAAAGAATATCAGGGGATTAATATAATGTAAAAAAGCATTACTTCATAAATGAATATGAAGGAAATATAGCATTTCAATTGTTGAAAAAAGTTCAAATTTAATATTTTTTTAAATATTGTTATTATAAGCAAAAAACTATATAAAAATTGATTAATTTATTAAATGATATATAAAAAATTTATAGTTATTTTTCTATCAAAGATATTTTATTTATAACACTCAATATTATAATTAAGTTATAATAGTATCACAAATGGTTAGAAATTTCTTTATAGAAATTAGTATGTAATTATATGAAAATTTAAAGTTTTTGCTATTGTGAAGATTAGAAACTTAATTTGATAATATTTATATAAAATTGTTCAATTATATATTTTTAATTCAGTTCTTACTTCGAAAACCACAGTAAAAGTTAATCTATATTTTTACTTTAATTAAAAATGATGCTCATACTAGTAAATAATATATATATATATATATTCAGAACATAATTTTTTATCTTACTTATAATGTATTCTGTTATAAATAAGTACAAGTATTTATAAAAATTGATTTAGATATAAGAGACTTGCCATACTGATTTTTTTACGAAATTTTTTATGACATAATTAAACAATGATTTAAGCAATCTGCTTTTAAACTGCTTTGCAGTTGGAATTTAAAAGAGCCAGTACAATTTAATAATAGAAAGTAGACTGTTTCTTTTTACTATAGGATTTTAAAGAAAAGTGTATTTGAGATGTGTGCTAAATGGTATTACTCAAAGCTACAAACACTGAATTCCGTATATCGTCATAAAAGTCCATCAGAAAATCATAGATCTTTGAAGATCAAATTGATCAAATTTGTCAGTCAAAATGTTGGTAAAAGTGGTATGGTTGTTGTGCGGTTTTAGTTGATGCAGACCAGAAAATATGCAATTAAACTCCTCAATAATTCTGAAATTTCTAGATCTTCAACTGAACTGAGAAATGTAATGACAAACACAAAACCATCACAATAAATATCGATACAAATAAAAAATATGAGAAGTTTATTCCAAATTATATACTTACAACCCAACCACATATACCTAATATTTTACCACATAACTCCGTATTAGATGAATACGGAGTTATGTGAATAAAAAATAAAAATAGATTTTATTGAAAGAGTATAAATAATTAAATAAGTGCCCGGAATTTTGTTTTATTGAATATTTATTTCAGTGAAAAAAGTGACAGAAATAAATATAGTAGATATTTTGTTCCCATGCTATTTTCATGTTATTTTCGCTTATTTTTTACTTTAAAAATCTTTAGTCAGCCTACTATATGAATTTTCATTATAAGAATGGAAAATAATGTTACTTTGCATGACATCTACAAAATTTGCTCTATCAGGCAATAAAAATATTATAATCATTATATGAAGCCATAATAGATATTAATTGCATAATATATATTAATAGCTACCTATGCTTGCTAGCTTCGCTGGATAGAGCTTCTGGAGGAAAAAGTTTACTTAGGGAGAAAAATAATGACTTGAAATAATGATGATATTTACAACACGGAATGAGGTTTTTCATAAAGATCAGCTAAAAATGAAGGGAAGGAAGTGCTTGAAATTGTTGTTGTTTCTGATGACACTTGGCAACGCCAAACCCGCCAGTACGAGACTAGGCGAATGAAGCCAGAGAGAGAGCGTCTTCCGTTTTTGAATACAGCAGCCTCAAACAAAGTTGGAAGTACGACTTTTGGCTCATAGATGGCAGCATCATCTGAATCTTCCAATTTAGAGATTTAAACCAGAGAAGACCCATAGGCTGGCTCCAAGCGCCCCCAGAGGTATTAATTTGGAATGGGAACTGGAGGACATTGCGACCCGATATATTTTAAGTGCCCCAGTTACCATTAGTGAATACGACGGATCTTCGGCTTAACCGGGATTCGAACTCACCACCTTTTGGTAACGAGTACGACGCCCTAACCAACCAGGCCACCGTGGCAGCTGAAATTCTTGTTTGTTATTAAATTCTGAAATAGCTACATCTGTTATTTATGTTCTAATAATGTCATTTCTTAATTGCAACATATAAAGATAAGATGAGCATTCGCTACAGAGGAAAAAAAAGAAAACGTTTTCCAAATTGAAAAAAATTGGATCCGTCATTATTTTTTTAAAATAAATTTACATAGAAATATCAAAAAGTGTGGTAAAATATGCCATACATATTTTTTTATCTACTTTCCAAGAGTTACATATAAATGACAGTTAAAAAGAATTTCATACAAGTGTGTTTATAATATAAATAAAACTAATATATAATTATTCTTCAGAAATACCTCATAAATATATATTCTCAATGTTGATTAACATTTATTATTAATTTGTTTAATTTTTTACGACATGACTTTGCAATTGTAATAAACATTTAAAATATTTAAACTTTGGAAAGTTTGAAACATGAGCAAAATAATACATAACATATAATTAAACAATATATAATTATATGTTATGTATTATGTTACGTAAGTTATATTTATTGAGCTATACTTATATTTATTATGCTATAATAATATAAAGACTGTAATGTATTTTTTCTAGAAATTTCTGTGAATACATGTTAAAACAATGTTTTATTATCAGTGTTTCATAAGTAATTTTAAGTTAGGATTAATTGTCTTTTTTAAATTTATATAAGTAATTTAAAACTATAAGAAACAGTTTGAATGAAATTTAACGGATAGAAGAAATATATCATTTTAGATATAACTTTATTCTTAAGTAATGATAAACAACTTACCCTCAAACAATAAAAAGATGTGTGATCATTTCAAAAATTGATTGACACTGAATATAAATTCGAGATATCAATCAAAAATGTCTCCATTCTTTCTAAGCATCGTTAGCAGTGAGAAAGGAATTGCCATGGAATTTATTTTGCAATATCAATAATTCTATTTTACTCTTTTTCTGCCAGAGTAAAAAAAGGTGTAACTCCTATTCTTCTGGACTATAAATTGCTTCAGCTTCCGAACATCAAAAGCGGAACTAATATAGGGCAGGATGGGAAAATAGTTCCGAAGGCTGTTGTATTTTCTCGACCCTGGCGTTTTTCTTTTTCTCCCATCTAAATGGAATAATAGCTTTAGAGGTACAGATTTTTCTTCTTAATTTAATATCCTTAGGACAAAGAAGGGCAGACTATCAAGACTTGATTTATTTTTCTTTTACTTTAAAGCTTTCGTGTTAAAAAAGAGAAAAATGAGTTATGACATGTGTGTGACAAAATCCTAATGCAATTCATATGTCCAGATAATAATGCTATTAATTTTTTTGATTTGGTTCACATTTAAGGTTTACTTAGCTTTTAAAGTAATTAGTAATGTACATTTTTTTAATATAATTCATTAGCTAAAAGTATATTATATTCAGGTTGGTTGGGGTAATGTATTTAACTTTAACTAAGAAATATTAGGTCACTGAAATGTTAATTAGCACTACTAATACCCGTGTTTGATAATAATTTTATTTTTCAGTTTTTACAAATAGAGGGAATGGTAAAAAATTTTAAGTCTCGTCCATTACCTTGTGGATAGTGAGGAAAATGTAATTTAGTGATAATTTGAGACCAAATTTTCAACTGAAAAATTTGGGTTTATAACATCGTTGTTGTTACTAATGACACTTGGCAATGCCAAGCCCGCCCGTCAAGAGACTAGGCGAATAAAGTCAGAAAGAGTCTTCCGTTTATGAATAGAACACCCTCATACGAAGGTGGAAGTATGACTTTTGGCTCATAGATGGCATCATCATCTGCATTTTCCATTTTAGAGATTGAAACCAGAGCAGACCCATAGCCTGGCTCCAAATACCCCCATAAGTATTAATTTGGAAGGGGGATATGGGTAACATTGCGATCCGACACATTTTATGTTTCCCAGTCACCATTAGTTAACACGATGGATCTTCGGCTAAGCCGGGATTCGAACTCACCAGCTTTTGATAACGAAAACGACGCCCTAACCAACCAGGCCACTGCGGAATTTATAACACCGTCAGATGTGGTATTAAATTTTTTTAAGTATTTTTTTCTTTTAACCTAACAGATAGAATTAATTATATAATAACTGCTAATTTACCCCAAAAAATTGTACCAACTGATATTATTTAAGAAATGTCATAGAAAAATTATGAAAAATGAAAAATGTCATAAAAAAGTAAAGGCAGAATATAACACAGTTTTAAAAATAATATATATAATTAAAAAGCAATTCTAAAATTAAGCGAATTATGCTTAAGTAAAAAAAAATATATATTTTAGATTTTCCCTAACATGCGAACCAGGAAGTGAATGTAAAGAATTAAAAAAACTTAAGGGGTAAAATAAACAGTGCTATAGATAAAATTGTTTCATTACTTATGATTTATATATGTGCATAATTTAATGAGAAAGCAATTGAAACTCTTTTTTTTTAATTGAGTGAATGTATAAAAAAAACTTTTTAAATTTGTTTTCCTACTTATTAGTTAGATCAATTCATAAATAGTATTATAAAAATTATATTCATTAACTCCAAGAGATTTTTTGAGAGATATATTGCTCTAAATTTGGTGAGACACTTAAAATATTTTAATTAATGTGATCAATTATTTAATCAATATCAGCTCTTGCGAAATATGTTAATTTTAATTAAACTTTACTCAAAAGTAAAAATTAGGGAATGTTAATTTTGTTAAAATGAAATTTCTACCCAATATGTTTATGATCTGACAGATTAAATGAAAGTTTACAAAAGTGCTTCATTTTCTTTATCTATAATTTTTGCCAGTTTTTCTTTGATATTTTTTCATAATTATGATTTTACTTATTTTTATCTAATATATAATCTTTGTTTTATAAATATTTTTTATATTCTTCTTTTATAAATTTTTCTTGAATTTTTTAAAAATTTTCTGATTCGAGCAATTTAAGTTACTTTCCATTTTTTCACTTTTTAAAATTTCTAAAGGATTTTACTTAGTTTCTTTAATTAATTTAGTTACTATTTAAATTATATGTTCATGCATATATATCTCATATATGCAAAATATATATCTACATACACATCTCTCTAGCTATCCATATATATGCATATATTTTTATAATTAAAAAATGATAATACAAAATTAAATTTTGAATAAATATTTAAGATTAAAATTGAAAAAATATTGAACAGAAAAACTCATGAAAATAAAGAAGAGCAGCAACTTGTTTAATATTATCAGGAGAATTTTGAGAAGGTCATTTTTAAACCATTTGCATCTTATCCAAAAAAAATTGAATTCAACGTAAGAAATTTGTCTCCAATCTCTTCAAATGAATAAAGAGTTATAATACATTGAATAAAATAATAGAAATGATATGCAAACATAAAATTATTTATTTATATATATATATATATATATATATATATATATGCTGGATCCTTGTTTTTTAATATTTATAATGATATTATTTCTGTAAAAGAATCAACTCTCAATTAAGTATATTTAAAAATTTGTGCCTTATCCAGACTTTGCCTCCTCTTCGAAATAAGGTAGCTCGAAACCACCCCCACGTTCTAACTCTCCTGCAAAGAGACATCTGAAACAATTATTCAGCTCGAAGTCTCTAACATGATATTAAAGTGACGCTAAACACGCAATTACAACATCTGACTGGCATCTGACGCCAAATGAGCTGGTGTAAGGCTGGCTTCCTAATTTCCTTACGATCCCTGTTCTCATTGGGACAGATGAGTTGCTCATTAAACGTTATGATGAGCAGAATACTGAAGCACAAAATGGCTTTTGGGAATTTGGGGACAACTTACGCGCGGAGTTGTTGAAAGATACCAAGAGATGAATTTATTGGATAAACTATTCAGGATTTCAAACCAATCGTTCGAAATTGTATTTTGGGACTCAGAATATTGGATTGTTATAATATTATATAAATAATATTATATGATGCAGAGTAATAAGTAATAGGAAAAAAATTGAAATCAAAATTTCAATTAAATTTTTAATTATGTATAATATTTAAATTATCTATTATAAAACAATATATAAAATGGAACCATTTTTAAACCCCATTACACTTCAATTTAAATAAATATTGAACAAATAAAAAGAAACTTTGAATATTTGATTAGGTTAGATATAAATGGTATAATTTCATTATAAAACTCTGTGGATTGTGTTTTAAGTTTTTTAAATATATATTAGTATGATAAATTTAAAGTTATATAAATCAATTAATATTAATTTCTATATTTTGCAAAAAAATAATAAATAAAAGAAATAGATTCCCTGATATCAATGTTAAACAATTTTTTAAGTACTTATGTTTTCTAAATTTTAATATGTGGTGTTCATGAATTTAAAATAACATTAAATTATTAACTACGAAACCAAAAGATCAAATAAAATGTTTACAAATTGTGTTTTTCTTTTTCTTTAAATTTTATTTTGCGTTTTGTATGATAATAAAAGTTTATCTATTACTCCATTGTTACCATTACCATTAAAATGCATATGTTCATTATGCTTATTATAAAATGTTATAAAAAGAAAATCTTTGTAAATGTGATTATTCTTAGCATACATAATCATGAATTGATTTACATTGCATACAAATATTTGTATTTATTACATGGTTTCCATGATTCTCACTGGACCACTCAATTTGTAATTAAACATTTAAATCAAATAAAAATTAAGCTTTAAAAGAATTGTGAATATACAATGTTCATTGAACTTTGTAAAAATGCCAATTTATTGGAAAAAATTTCAATTCATATATTAAATTTCTATATTGATTTCCATATGGGATCAATTTTTTTTACAAAAGGTTTCCTTTTTATTCCCTACCATTTTAATTTTTCTTATCTCATGCTTTAAAATGTGCCATTTTATGGGTTCTTAGAATGTCTAGAAAATAGCAGGAAATAGTTTTCAAGAATATATGGTTAGACTCCTAAATTTTCCGAATATTATATTTGATAAGAAAAAAAGTTAGGAATGATGGAAATGATTCCTTTGTCTTTTATGATGCACTTAAATTACTTTCTATAAAACTTTAAACGAACAACTTACTTATTTTATTCATTGTATACAGATTTAGCGAGGTTATGTCTTGAGACCGTTTCACTTTCCGAAGATCAAAATCTACCATTATTGCTATTGAGCAGTACTAAAAAAATCATTCCATAATTCTTTGATACCGCGCAGTATACTTCCAAAACAGTGAGGACTAAACTGTTGTAAGGCCACAACATTATAACCTTTTGAGAGAAATTTTCACACAAGGAACCACATTCTCGTGTTACAAAGGAGGAAACCTGGAAAACATTCCAGCTCTCAACCAGACAGATATACCTGTAGATGGCAGAGAAGCAACATTCATCTGACGTTGTTAAACAATGAAAGGGATCTAACCCAGTAATTTTGATCTTAAGAGGGTTGTCCTATCATCAAGCCACGATGAGACACCGTGTCCATACTCTTTTATTGGTTTTACTTGATTTGAGATAACTTTCAAACGATTGGTAGAAAAATCAATTTAATTTGATATTCATTAAGTCAAACAAAATTCGATGTTCTAAAAGTATCTATGTACGTTAAATATTAGTCCAGCATATGCTCAGAATATTAGCCAACATGGAGACATAATGTCAATTAATTACTGAAAGTAATTTGACTATAGCTCAAAATTACAAAAAATTCTAATGGTAATGTCTTATTATTCGCTAATGAAATGGTAAGTCCATAATCTCTCTATATATATAAGTATCAAATCTAAATAAATGTACTAAGAATTACATTTCTTATAAACTGTTTTATCCCACAGTTAGTCCATTGTATAGTAATAACAAATATTTGTGTGTCATCTTCATAAGTATAGTTAATTAAAAACTATTTTCATCTTATTCGCAGAGTAAATTTAAAAGTAAGTTTTTATCATTGAAGCATCTAGAATGAAAATAAGCTTTCACAATTAATAAAATTGTTGTTTAAATGATAAAAATGGTTTCAATATAATCAAGATATCATGTTTACTTGTGATTAGGAAAGTTTTTATTTAACTATGGAACAATAAATATTCATTAATTACTTTATGATAAAAATTAACAATGGGTATTAATATATGCAATCTTCTATTTAATCAGTGTAATTAAAAGTAAAAATGTCGTAACATTTTCAACAAACTATGATTAATAATGTTCCTAAATTAGAGAGAAAGAGATTACAATGAATAATAGCTCTTAATAAATTAAAGATGTTCAAGTCGTTACAAAATTTTTATTACTCGAAAATTGCAAATCTGTCGTAAAGTATGTCTTTAAAGAAAATATTGTCTTAGTGTTTGGATTAAAATTTATGCGTCTTAAGATCTTGCTTAATCCTTGACTGAATTACTTATAAGCAAGATTCCATTATTAATGAAACATTGTATCCTTAAAAATACATCAATAGACAGTAAATTATGCTCACAAATCATTAATCTTTCTATTTAAATATTTAGTAATTGATTAATAGCTCTTAAGTTTCATAGAGGATTATTTTCATCTCGAAAACGGCCATTTAAACTAAGAGCTTTATTTTATAAGCACTTTTTAAAAATTTAAAAATAACAATAAGCAAATTTAAAGAGATTTTATTAGTGACGTTTCTTGTATTAGTTATGATTACAATGTTAAAAAATGAACTCTCTTCTTTAAAAACACCAAATAATTAATTAGAGTTAAATTAAAAGTATTTGATAACGAAATTACATTCGATGAAGATAATAAATTTAAAGTTTTCAGTTATTAATTTTAGAAAAACTTCTGAAAAAAGTTATTCACCATAAATATAACAGTATGCCTAGAATCTCAACCCTAAAATTTCTAGATTTATTGGACATTTTATTGAAAGATAAGTTTATAACAGTAATAAAAATTTAAGATGTAGGAAAAATTGAACAACTTTTAGAGTTTTGTAAAGATTTTTTTCACACATAAAATCACAACTATATATAACACATTCTTTTTTGATAAAACTATTATTTTTTTAAAAATTGTTTCAGCATTTTGTATTAATCAATTTCTAATTTATATAATAAATACCATATATAATTATAAATTAAAAATAATAATTTATTTAATTCCCTGTGAATTTTTTACTTATTTTTATTGCAAAAATATATTATTTAAGTACGAATATATTTCACTTTTCACTATTATAGTCTTTAACTACTGTATGCATTATTAAAATATATGTGTACAGTAATAATAAATATTTTCTTAAAGTATAACTACAATTTTTTCTGAACTTAAAGAAATAAATACTTTTATTTTATAACATATAAAAGAAAATTATTTTAAAATAGAGACAAGATTCACTATCATTCAAGGAAATATTTACTTTAACCATACTGATATATTTTACTAGCTTTAGTTAGATCAAATTAAAAAATTTCGGATTTGAATATTTTAAAAAGTTTATGGGTGATTCATTTTTTTATATAATATAAAGAAGGGAAATAAAATAGAAGAATAGTGCTATCAGAAGGAAAATACCATTAAACTGCAACTCAGAAAGGGGAATTTTTAACACGATAATGCATTATGCATGAGATAATAATTCAATGTGTTTATTTTGCATATAGGAAAAAAGAACCTTTTCACATTTTTAATAAATTGCATTATTATAATATTTACATCAATGTCATAAGAGTATTAATATCTTTTTACTGTTTTATGCTTTCATAGCACACCTTTTTTTTTTAAGCAGATTCATTAATTATTATTCATGAGAAAAAGGAATTAAAATATAAAAGATTATGTTTCAATTACTAAGAGATTTTGGAGTGCTTTTTTGTATGGAAATAAATATTTATAAGAAAGAGGTTTAGATGTTGTGGGTTGTAAAATTTATTAGGTATAAAACTCATTATAAAAGCGATATATAATCATTTTACATCACATTACTTATTGAACTCTATAAGTATATTCATCAAAAGTTATGTCTCACTTATGAAATAACAATGTAAATACATCAAGGGTGAAATATTTTTTCATATTTTTAACAAAAGTTTCAGAATACTAATTTATTAATGTACCCCAAAATAATTAAATAGTTTTAGTTGAAAGTCTTTCTCTTTTTAATAAGTTTATTATAGTATTTTGAGGGTTGGTTTTATAAGGTTGATATTTCAAAATTAGTGCCAATATTTTCCTAGTATTTCTCCAGACTGCGTTTGGTGCATTCCTAAGAATGAATAATAAAGTAGCTTTATTCAAAATTAACAATTCATTATTTTTAAAATAATATAATATAAAAATAAATATTGTTATGAATTTATTTGATTGAAATAAATGCTTCATGAATGTTTAATAGTCATTTTAATATTTTGATGTTATTTTAATGTAAGAACTTGAATATTTGATAATATTAGTATTTTTTTTTGTTTCGAATGGTGGGCACACTTGAGTAATTAAACCATTTGCCGCAACAAGGCCGGAAACTGCTACTCATTTTATCGTTACCCGATGGGCACTTGTGAACCAAGTCACGGAGGTACGAGTAGCATCGCCCACGCCACACCACCACAAACCCATTTATAGGGCGGGTCACATTCATCTATCATCTGAGGAAAGGACAAGAAACACAAAGAGAGAAAGAGAAAGTACTACCATGTCCGAGCCGTGATTCGAACCCAGGTCCTCCCCATCCACAGACAGGTACTCTAACCACCAGACAGGGTGGGTGGCAAAAATAATGTAATATAAAAATAAATATTATTATGAATTTATTTAATTGAAATAAATGCTTCATGAATGTTTAATATTATGAAATTATTTTAATGTAAGAACATGAATTTTCGATAATATCAGTGTTACGTAATGAATTAACCAAAATATAGTTTAGTCATATATTTTGTTAAAATGCTACCATTGTGGATAATCTCTATAGTACGTGGTAGGTTTTTTAATGTTCATTAAGTTGCGAAAAGAAAACTCTGAAAATAATACACCATTACAATGTATAGCAAACATTAGCAGAGTATAATAATTAGTCTCATAACATAATTGTACAGAATGATCAATTTTATAAACAATATATGGAAAAGTAATAAAATCCATCAAATTTCCCATTTTAATTTTCTATAAACTTTTTTGTTAATCTGAAACTTAATCACAATGCATTGTTTTCATTCACATGTTAACTATTTAAAAAGAATATAGCATGGAATTAAGAAAAATAAATTCATCAGAAATTATAAGGCGTTGGTTATTAATGAAAACTAGTAGAATAAGTAATTTTACAATATAGGAGGGATTGTTCTATGCTCTGATAGATACATAAAAAGTGCCCACTAAAAGACTTCTTGATTTTAAAATTAAGTGACTTTAGATATCCATAGAATAAGTAAATGGTTATGCTTATTTTGAAAGCTAAAAAGTATCTGGTATTGAAAGATCAAAATTAGTTACAAATGTCAACATTATATATTATTATCAATAATTGTCGGAAATATTTCTTAAATAGATCGTTGAACAAGTATTTAAGAATTTTCTTGATGGAAGGAAAGAGGTTTCATTTCTTCTTTACTATAAAAATAATCACGAGGATTATGATCTGGTAAATATGGAAATATCTTTCTCTCTCTCTTATTCCATACATATTTCAATTAATATCAAGTTGTTTAAACCACCTTTTTTTCCTTTTCACTCTTTAAGAAAGCTGTTTTCCCAGCGTACCACCTAGCCCAGAATGGCTCTACCAGTTAGGGAACCATAATTTAGAATGGGAAATAATTTATAATTTAGGGTGGGAATCGTAATTTAGAAGTAGGGACCAAACAGAATACCCCTAAGAAAGAAAATCTAATTAATACTATGTATTAGATCCTCATTTCATATATCCACGGAGTATTTGATTTATTCTTCAGTTATCGTAACATAGTGATAAATTCTCTAGGTTTGTTTCATTCCATTTCCAAATGCGAAAAAAAAAATGTTTGAAAAAAATTTATTACTTTATCAGAAATGTAAATATGGAAAACAGTGTTTTATTTCAATAAAAAAATTTTAATACCTCGAAATTGTCAACATTGCACGTTCATAAAATCAAACATTAAGTAAATGTATTTCATCTGTGAACCACATACTGCCAACAATGAATCATTCAATATCAATCCTTGTAAACATTTCGTTCACATACTTTCTTTGTTATCAAAAATCGGAATGTTTTGAGGAGATTGGATCTGAAACTAAAACTGGTTTTCTTTTTTAAGCATTTTTCCATGTTTCGGATTTTTTGGGATTGTCAAAGAAATGTTCCTTTTTAAAGCATTTATCATTTTTTGAGGTTCAGAAAAAGAAACTGGTGTTTCTTTTTTAAGCCTTTTTCGGTTGCTTCCAGTTGAAATACATTAGGAATATTTTGATTCAGACTGTACTTCCAATCATTGATGGAATTTCTACAGACTTTATTGAAGATATTTTAACATCATGTTAATATTCTATGAATTGAATTCTGTACAAAGTTTTTTTTCTGATCACAGCGCTCACTTATCGTCTCGCTCGCATAATAATTTGTGTGATAATGACAAAGCAAATTATCTTCTTTCTGTCTTACCAATTATTGTTTTACTAATAAGCTTATTAATTAACTAGATGCTACTGTAAATATGATAACTAGTGTAAGGTCTTTACCATAAACAGTATTTTCATAGATAAGTTGTCATATTCATGTGTAGCGAGGGAGAAAACCGTCAGGATAACTGTCAAGCGTTCTCTACAGTAGATGTAAGATGCTGGAGAAATAATTAAAATAATATTTAAATAATTTACTACAATTTATAAAACTACCCTTAATATTACCTAAATATACTTATTGACTAAAACTTTGCAATGATGCATTGAGATTTTTCTTACGATCATTATTAAAAAATCGGTAGTGTATAGTTTTATTCTTAATGTTGTTACATTTTAAAAATAAAATAGGAGAATAAAATTTTTCTCGAAGCAGCATACATTACCAAAATATTTAAGATTTCATTTTGTCCTGGAAAATTACTAGAATATTAAGAAATTATGAGGTACAAAAAGCTACAGAAAACACTCAAATAATCAGAAAATTTTTAAAAACAGCCAATTATAGAAAATAATAAATCGAATTAATTGATATTTGGCGTATTTGGCGAGGATCTTCAGTAATAAGTATGATCGCCAAACTTTAAGAGAAAGAAATTGATATCATTGAAACTAACCTCTATAATGTTAGTAATAATATTTGACTAAATTACTAATGTATTCAGTATTAGAGATTCAAAACTTTATTCCAATAAATACAGTACAAATACAAAATAATCTAGTCATAGAAATCAATTTTTTATTACTTTCAGAATGTCAAATTATAAGTTTATTTATATGAATTATATATAACTTCAATGTATAAAAAGCTACTGAATCATTAAAAGATGAAAGTTTCTGATAATTTTTCAATATTATAAATGCCATAATAATCTCCAAGAATGTTAAAAAAATGTTAACTTTTAATCACATCATTTCAAAAGAAAAGTTCTGACTTATATATTAAAATTACATTTTAATAAATTTAATTCAATCTCCATGCTAAATCCTATTGAAAAATTATGGAATAATTATTTCATATTCTAGTTTGTTTAATAAAATCCAATGCTGTATTCTGTAGCTTAGCAACCATAATTGAGATTGATATTTAAAAGAATCATGTATTTTTTGCAAAAATTACAAATACAACAGCATTGGCTACAGCTTCTTTTCTAAGATGAATAATAAGAAGTCTGCCGACGTGTCGCTTATAAGACTTCCTTATGACGTCAGATCTGTTACGGTTCTTTCACTTCCTTGACATGGTTAACAACTGATAGATAGAGTACTGTTATTTAGGCATTTTTAATCTTACTAGAAATCTGTTGAAAATTCTCACATTTTTAATCTATCTGTTTATTTTCACTTATTGTGAACTACGAATCAAAAATTTTTAAATTTTAAATAACAGCATTTAATAATATTTGTTTAAATAGGATAAATAATATTTAGTTAATGAATTGCATACTATTTAACATTGCCTTCTTAAAGTGTTTAATATAATTTATTGAAGTACAATTAACACCCATATTTTTTTTAATTCTTTAAATTTCATCAATTTTCTGAATTTATTCATAAAACTATATTCCCTTACTTATGTATTTAAAACTACATAGTTAAAGAAATAAATATAATTTTAAGACTTAAATTTTTTTTTCAGTTTAAAAATTCATGTTTTCAGTAAAATTAATATGATGATTAATTTTGTAATGAAACCATAATTAATACTTTGTCAGAAGAAAGAAAATTTATCTTGTAGCATGCAGAATCTGCAACAGAATTTAATAAATCAATATAATTATTTTATTAAATTCTGTTTCAGATTGTGCATTGTTATTATGATTATTATAATTATTTTTCCAAGAAAAATAATATAGTTTAGGTCTGAAACGAAAAATTAGTTTTGACAATATTTAAAAAAATTAGGGCACAGTAAAACATTAATTTTCATAATAATTTTTAAAAGGTAAAACTAAATTAAGATACAAATGTATTAATAAGAAATTAATTAATAATAATATTATTAATAAGAAAACAGATACAGTTTGAGTTACTTTTAAAGAATCTAAAAGTTTATCTAAATTTTTCATGGTAACACTCACGTGTTTAATGTGCTGCCAACTCATTATAACAACTTTTATAACAGCCAAAGGTTTATTTTCCTGTCATTACAGGCGATTGACCTGTATAACATATTCTGGAGATTTTAATAGGTCGACTCTTTTTGTCACCACCCCTCAACGAGAAAAACTGCAACATCGCTTCTGAATCGATATGAAAGGGGAAAGATATCGATTTTCGTAGACCCTCTATCGAACAGTTGCCCTAGAAAACTAAAATGTTCTGTAGCTCTTTTAAGCTGTGTCAGAAATTTGTTTCTTCCCCTTTCAATCATTTCCTGAACCTAATCCGTTTCCAAACATTTTATTTTTTGCTTTTGTTTAACCCTAAAATAAATGATTCTATGGACTCGTTTAAGAGTTTTTATTCTTCATTCAAACAAAAAAAATTGAAGTTAATCTGTTTTGTTTTTCCCCAGTGTTCTCATGGTATTATGTTTTTAGTTGTTCCTGAAAAAGAACATTTTTTTTACTGTTTGAGCGAATTCAAGATGAATTCAGAAAAAAAAATACCATTACGAATATGCTAAACTTGATGTTGTACAGAATACCCAATGGTAATTTCCTTAATCACAAATCATACAGATATATCTCCATTGAAAATTTGTTTAAAATATCCTCTTTTCTTACAAATTGATAAAGTCATAAAAATGCATATTTTTAGGAAAATAAAAATAAATTTTTTTTGTGATCCCTTGATTGTATAAATAAAGAAAATTTTTTTCTAAATAATGGAAGTTAATTCCCATAATGCATAGTAAAAACACAATGTCGTTTTGCTACTAAAACTGATAAAAATAGGAAACACTGAATTTTTCTCATCTTTCAACACATTAAATTATAAATTTTAAAGAGAAATATAAAGGAGAATTTTTTAATATATTTTTATATTTTTCAAGAATATTTTTTATTGGAGAATGAATATTTGAAACTTTTCCATGTACCTCAATTGATTATATAAATTTTAATATTTTTGTCTAAGATATTTTACAGTTGATAAAATTAGGATGAATATTTGTTACTGAAATTATTTTTATATACTTTCCGCTTTTTAATCATAATTGTTTAAAATTATGTTAATTAATTTTAAGCGAAAAATAATTTTTTTTTTTTTGTTTTACTCGAATTTCGTGAAATATATGTTGCAGAATTTGGATATTAATTCCTTCATTAACTTGATCGAGTTTAATGTCACCTTAATTTTCAGATATTTAAAAGTTGTAAATTATCAACATCCACTGGATCTTTCTTAAAAATAAAATACATTTTCTTTTCTTTTTTGGAATATTTAATTATTTTGTAAGAGAAAAAAACTAAGTCATTAAGAGGTTAATTTGAAGAAATTTAACATTCATATATATATATATAT
>JAPDSC010056200.1:20292-41808 GCA_026290005.1 Latrodectus geometricus | reverse complement strand
GATTTTAAAAATGTATCGGTATGGATGCTATAGAAGAATCTTGAAAATCCAATAGTATGTTCATTTCACAAATTATTTGCAAGATTCTAAATTAATTTTGAAGACTGTTGATTGATTGTTGAAAGATTGGTTCTGAATCTCGTACAAAATTAATATTTCTATAAAATTGCTTTAAATTTTTTTTTCAAAGGAAGTAAATGAACAAAAAATTATCAAATTATAATATTTAATATAAACTATATTGTACATTTTGTATTATATATTTGTAATTTTAATTTAAAGGAAGAATTTTTAAGCAGCCTAAGTGTATCTATTTTAACATTTACTTTGTAAAAATGTGGTATAACTTTACCTTTAGTGGTATGATTACATATCAGGGAAATATGAAGATATTATTTATGTGATAATTAATTCCTAGGTAATAAATTCTTTTTCATAACATATGTATATTTTTTAACAAAAAATAAATTAAAATATTAAATATGTAAACACAAATTTGTGAGATAAAACAAAGAAAAAATATTCCACTGAATGAGAGAGATATGAAATGCTTATTTGTATCTCTCAATCTCACCTTGTTGTTTTAAACTTTAAATAGAACAAGTAATAATATTACTCGTTCTTTTTAACAGAGATCTCTTTTCAATTATCTTTCATCCAATTTAGTGCAAAATAATTTTTTTCAACTGCTTCATTTAGTAGTTTTCAACTAAGGATGCCGTATTTTTTCAGCTTTTTTAAATTTTTTTTCCAAGAGATATTCATATAGTTTTTTAAATTATTTTTATTAGGGAACAACTTTATTCGTATCTAATATTCGTATTCAATTCGTATTCAATTCTTTATTTTCGGTCATTTTTTTACAGTATTTCTTATTTATTTAGAAGCCACAAGATAAAAAGAAGGATGTTTTAAAGTAATTAAGCTGTCATACAAGGAAAAAAAATAATTAAATGAATAACATTATGCAACTTCACTTCATACAATATTTTGTATGTATCGCTTCAAATATATTCTGAAAAACAAATTTAAAAAAATTAGCAAAGTTCAGCTGCTTAATAATAACAATTAACATCAAACTGTAAAAGCATTGTAGCTTTAAATACATGAATGAATTTAGTTTCTAAAAGTCGGTGACATTCCTTAGTTTAATGTCGAAATCCTCAATGGGCCTGTTTCACTATTACCAATTCAAACTGAATTTATAAATTTAATTCGATTAGATTTTTGTGTTTAAATGTTCTTTTTCTATTGTTTATTTACTTACAAATAATTTTACTGATTCGAGAAGTACATAGCATTAAATATTGTGACTATTTCCAATAATCCCGCATTATAGTATAAAATCTTTTTTAAGGAACACAAAAACATAATTTTTGCGGTTTCAACTTACATATTTCAATATTATATTCAAAGAAATGTACGGACTATTAAAAACTATTACGATTAGATATGAAAACTAAACAATAAAAATTTGTCATAGTATTTCTTTATTTATAATATGTTATTACGGTTTCAATTTATTTGTTACAATGATTAAATAATTATTCGAAAACATCTGTCAGATCACACATATAGTCTACAGGCATAAAAGGAGTGCTTCCATTTTGAAACTTTAAGTTTTATGATAAATAAGAAATTCCAGGTTGCGTATAAAAATAGTAACTGATTTAACACACAGACGTAATATTTTGTCACAAAGAATCTGAAAAGAATAGGTGAATTATGACTTTAAATTCAATTTTAATTAAAACTGTAATATTTTCTACCTTCTTAATGAATGCCGGCATTGTTTGAATTAGTTTAACAAATCCTCCAAAAATTTGATAATGCGCCAGCAGATAATTAAGTTTATTATGTATACGTCATCACACAAGTGGCGCTACTGTAGGCTGAGGTCCAATTACAATCTTAAGAATTTTGAAACGCTGTATATCACCATAATCGATTATTCACCATGTGATCCTTTTTCAAAAAACATCATTCTTTGATTGGTGAAATACCAAAATTGTTCGATATTTCTAATTGAAAAAAGGAAGAATCCACGCAGTTTAATTGTTTTCCTACTATTTTATGCTAACTTTTAGAATAACCATGATCTCATATAGCAGTTAACATTTTGTTTTTCAAGGTGGCTGCTCTTATTTCGAATATCAACGAAGGAGCAAACATGTTGACTGGAGTATATTTTGTTTAAATGCATAAAATATGACTGTGTTGAATAACTTAAGAAATAGGGAAAATGGTAATTTCCCAGGTTTGTTTCATAAACCGTTACTGATGGTTTATTTTCAGATATAGCAAGATCTAAAAACAACTTGTACATCATAAAATAAAATGAAGTAGAACAATTTGAAATATCAGAATCATGGAATGAATTTAATTATTTAAATCATCTTTATGAATATATTTATGTATTTTCATGCTTTATGCCTTAACTATGTCGGCAAGATTTTTTAAAAAAAAAAAAAAAAAAAAAAAAAAAAAAAAAACCCTTATATGTCAAAAGGTTATTGACAATAATTAAAAATAAATTACAGAATAATTGAAAAACATCTATTTCAATGATACATTTATGGTATCATTTTGTTCAACATTTATTGTATCTAATAATATGTTAATAATGTATAAAATAATAAATAAAAATATTTAATATATGTTACATAATATTATATAAATTAGAATTTTTATGCTTAAATATTATAAAGCAATATTAAAAATTAAATAAATAACTGTAATTGTTGCATAATAATAAAACATCGAATAAATTATTCAATTACAAATAAAAGCCCATTTCCAAACAAAAGATTAAATAAAATGTATAAACTTTCTTAAAGCTTTAAATCGAGTGTACTTCTATAATAGTTTAAAAGTATTTTTAGTTAGTTGTATACCTATAATTTATTTTCTCTTTATAAGTAATCAAAATTCATATAAAAATATTCCAAATATGAAAACCATTAAATTATTATCGTATTTTTTAAGCAAATTCTAAAATTCATTATTTACTGAAAATAGAATCATTCACATTTTTATAAAAGCCAAAATCAAAGTTCAAAATATGTTTACTTTTATGCAACATTTTATGAATCTTAATTTGAGAAAACTTCCTGACATGACGTCATTACTAGAGTTGTTAACACAAAAAACTTTGTTTTTGGCGCAAATTCAAAAGCAAAATTCTTGGAAAGCTTTTTGGTACTGTAAAATATTTAGTTGCGAAATCTATGAAATAAGAAATACTTACTTTGTCTTTATTTCTATGAATTAAAAAATCTTTAATTAGAGCTATTATTTTTCAAAATTTATTAACAGTCAAGTATCTTTTAAAACATATTTTTCAATATATATGTATGTGCAAGCAAGTAAATTAAATACTCATTTACTTAATTTAAATTATTTGCACTTATTAATGTATATAAATATGTTGACATTTTATTTTTATAAAAAGTAACAAATTAAGCGAGAATTTATTTTTAAATAATAAAATATTTATTATAGAAATTTATGATCTCAGATGATAAATATTTAAAAAAAAATCTATAACTCGACAAATATAATATTATTATGATTTCAAAATAACTTGTACTTTTATAGAACAAAAGCACTTGATTACAAACGCTTAATTTAATTTTTTATAAATTTGATTTTTAAATTCTGATAACATTGTTACCAAAACTACTTTTATTCAGCGAAACTTAATTTTTTAATTGTTTTAAGTCTTTAAAATTAATTTGCTCAGGAGGTTAAAACAATAATTTGAAATTAATTTTTTATCAATTAAACAAACCTAAAGAAAAGTATAATATTTGAAAAAGTATATAGGTTTTACACATTTAAATTGCTTATTATGCGTAGTGATTAAACAGAAAAACAGCAGTATTTATTGGCTATAGAGGGACTAAGAAATCAAAATCGTCAACATTTTAGGATTTATGCCAAATTTGGCTCATATTCCTTTCTGATTTTTTAAATAGACGGCGCTACTTGCTACTTTCGAATATCGCCGACTTATTAATAACAATTTATTCTAACTGTGTCACTTTTTCCGAAATTTTTGCAGCGAATTTGGGTTGTATTCACGATAATAAATCATTATAATTCTTGCTTTATTAAAGTTAATCAAATTCAAATTTTCATCGCAATGTATGAATTTATCACACCAGATAATTCGGATGTTGGCGATAATTTGGAAACGATGTCGCCAACAAGGTGGTCTTTATATTTTAAAATTAACAAACATTAAAAGTTTATTTCTGTAACATAAAAATAGAATAATAAGGTCTTTATAGGCAATTGGCGACAGAGCAAGGTATCGAACAGGACTTACCATTTCTGAGAGTCCGTAAGCACGAACTCGTAGAGGATGGTGAGCAAAATGTAGCACATCGTAAATATGAACATTTCCCGGTAGACCACCTTCCAGACACTGCCCCTCCATCTGAAGAGAAGACGGATAAAGCCCCCAGAGGCGGAAGAAGCCACATCATACTGATAACTGACTGTCATCTCTTCCGAAGATGACTCGACTTCTGCTTCTTCTCCGACACTCTGGGGCTGTTCCTCAATTTTGCTTGATTCCGTCGTTCTTCTCCTAGACTTCACGCCTTTCTTTTTCGATCCGTTTGCTGAATCTCTTTCCAATTATCTTTATCTGTTACGTCGATGGATAATGAATCGAAAAAAGGACACGAGTGATTTGCAACTCCTGGTGTTGGGAGCAAGTTCCTGTCGCAGTGAAGCACAAAAGTTTCCTAAGTGGAATTCTTGCGAATGTTTCTTAGGTATGTTGAATAGTTCCTTTGATGATGTGGTTATCTCACAAGTTTCAGTATTGTAAATTGTATGAATAAAGTCTAAGAATGCGCTACATCTAAGAATAGCATTGGAACAATTATTTTCAAATGTTATCATTCCATGACATATCTGATAATTCCATTTTTAATCTTCGTTTCTGGTAAAGTTTTTCACCTTTTATTTCACGTTTCATTTTCGCTAACATTACACTAATATATTTAAAAAAAAATAAATTTAATATTTTATATGGATCTTGCCAACAAATCAAGGGCATACACGGATTCAAAATTCGAATGAAAGAAATCAATAACCAAACAATTTGTAACACAAGTTAATAATTCTATTCTGAATAACACAATTCCATAAAGAATGTAAACTCTAAAAAAGCAACATCCCTTTTAACTAACGTAATTCTTCTCAGATATCGAAATCTTCAATGTCCAGCAATGGCGTACCAAACTTTTGCATACATTTAGACCGATTTCACATTACCAAAAGTACAAGCCGATGCTATACGATAATTAAATTAAAATCCGAATGAACACAGCGTCGATTTATCACACAGAAAACTTATTTCAAGCCAATCCACGAACAAGCAAAGCCATCCTTTATTCGATTAGAAACACTTTGCAATCAACATTCCATTAGCGAGCATCACGGAGAGGGGAAGGGGTACTTTCAAGATGTCATACAGGGATCATTCCAAAAAAATCAGAAGGGGAAAAAAAAGGCAAATTACTCCTTTCCAGATCTAGATAAATCGGAGAGTCGTTGTGCCTGCAGGAAACGATTTGATTCAGAGTGTTCCTGCGACACCCAGCAGAAAAGAAGTCATAAAAGAGAGGAGTGAGAAGAGTTGCTTGTCCTTGGCCAACAGTGGCATCTTGAGCTACGGTCTAAATTCAGATTTGGCACTGCAGACGCAGAAATAGCAAGGCACAAAAGTTCTCTTGACGTTTTGCGACGAAGGCGCTCTGGTGATGCACCCTCTTTCGATTCTTCCATTTGGAAATCAGATTCTTTTTAAATTTTCATTGAAGTAAAAAATATAGATATCAGTTTTATAACAAAAGTTAGAAAATTTTTTGTTGGTCATACACTTAAAGGCATATTGTTGAAAATAAATGGGCAATTTAAAATAGAATATATATAATGAAATTATATCCACATATTTTTAATATATAATTGAAGAATATATGTGTAATTCATTCTTATATTAATTTTGCTCACATATTTTTTACTATTGCTAGTATAGAAATATAAGCAAAATAAGAGAATTCTTCTTATATTTCCATTTAAAATTTGTTCATTAGTTTCAATACAGGCAATATCAGGAAATTTCCTTTTTTTACGTAGCACTTTAAATTTTCATAAACTTTCTACGTTGCAAATGTTCATAATTTTTTTATTGCATTTTAAGTTTTTTTAAAAGAGGAATTAAAGAATTATTGTATTATAAACTCTTTTAAAAGAGGAATTAATGAATTTTGAAAGGAATTAAATATGGATTTCAGTTCTTTTCCTTTTTTATAAGAAATTTGAGAATTTTCTTTTAATATTAAGTTCAAAATTATGTTGATATAATAAAAAAGTGATTTCCAGTAAACATAAAATGAAATATTTTTTAACTTTGCTTGTATAAAATATAGCTGAAATTAAATATTACTCTTTATCTTGCATTTAAGGTTTAATAAATTGTATTAAAATGTTTTGAAATGTAATATCCAAGTATATTTTCTTTCTATATTAAGATATTAAATACTTGGGGGAAGGGAAATTCAGAATCTAGGTTCTTTGGAATTATTACAATAACGCGCATATAATTGTGCTATGAAATTAATTTCTCATAAGTTATAAAATATTTTTAAGATTTATTGAACTTGGAGCATTATACAAACTTCGAATACATGTTAAATTCATACATAATATCTATTATATAAATTGTTTGAATTAATTTTATATAGACATTAACTGAACCAATACATTAATAAAATATTTGTAATTGTTTTAATTACGGTAAAAATACCCTTTAATTTCTTATAAATTAAAAAACACCAATATCAAAATATATATCAATAGTATTTCTTTACTTGTAGTTCACTCAACGTTTTAAAATATATTATATTTAAAACTTGCATTTCTAATTTAAATTAGCACGTTACACCCCTTAATTTGAAAGATTACTACTTAGAATTTATAAATTTAAACAATCTTTCCTTGTTTAAAATAAGGCTTCTAGTGCCTAAAAATTGCTTCTATAATCATGTTTAATAATTTTACTTCACTATTATTAAAGCAAAGGAATTTCAGCAGCTATATAACCTTAAGATGAAGGCCGTCCCACCCGAAGGTATTCGGCTTAGGTCCGCGTTGGACAGTAATCCTGGGACCGTACATATGCGGCGAGTGTCGCAGTACGGAGACAGAAGAACACTTCGGCCCAAAAAGGGCGGGGGTTCAACCACACTACTTTCCATTGAGACTCTTCTAACCGAAAGACTTTGACGGCTTTATTTAAAAGAAAGTACAATTTAGCACAGGTACTCAAACTAGAATACCAAAACAAGGATACAAGAGCAGAAATACAAAGATAATAAACAAAGATGGAATACAATAACAATGTGTTAGAATAACAGTTGAATACAGATTAACAGAAAATCAAAACACTATTTACAAGTATTTACAATAAATGTTAAGTTGTTAGCATTCATTCTTCATATCGCAACAGAAGCTCCTCCTGCATTATAGCCTTCACTCCCATTCGGAATTTTCTTCCTTGGAGAAGGTTTCTGAGCGGGCAAGTCAAGTAGTTCTTAGGAAAGTATTTCTCTCGAATTTCCCTATATGTCACGCAGTTGTAAATTAAATGTTCAGGATCACTCACTGCATCATCATGTAAGCACTTCTCGTCCCCTCCATGAAACCTGTGGACATACGTCCCAAAGGCTCCATGCCCGGTAAGAATTTGATTTATATGGAAATCTCCCTGTATCCGTTTAGTAGTGACATTTGGATAAATAGAATAGAGTCTCCTAGTTTTATCCGAAGTTTGCCAAATCCGTTGCCATTCTCTAGCCTCAGCTTCTGTTGTTAAGGTCTTAAATTGCTGCCTGCTTAGTTTAACTGTAATATCGACATCCTCCTTCTTGGTCGCCTCTTTGGCTGCTAAGTCAGCCTCCTCGTTGTGTTGGATCCCTACATGCGCCTTTACCCAATGAAAAGTGAATTTGTCTCTGTTGGTTAAATAAATGTCTCTTATAGCTTCCAAAGTGTCGCTCAATAAATATCGCCCAGACAGGGCCACTAAGACAGATCTTGAGTCTGTATGTATATGACATGACTGTATTTCCTTAACTTGGGCATACCTCATTGTATACAAGATTGCTGTTGCCTCCCCTTCAAAGACTGAGGCTGAATCATTGAGTCTAAGTTGTATAGTCTTTATTAATGTATTTTCATGAAATATTAATGACGCGCATCCTGTTTTATCATCAATGTGTGACCCGTCCGTATAGGCATAATATTCTCCATGATCTTGTTGAAGTGACCACTCTATCCCTGGATGTTGCCATGGTGGGGTCTCGATTTGCCTAAAAGTCCATGCATTGTTTGAGCTCCAGGAAACGTTGTCAATTGTGACTGTCGTACCATATCTCCATAACTCGAATCTTCTCTGGAAGACCTGTGCTTTCAAATAGATTGGCGGGCAACCAGCCAATACAGTAAGTGCTTCATTAGATGTTGTTCTATAAGCTTTGGTTACCCTTAATAGGGCTATACGCTGAATCTGTTGTAGCTTATTTCTTTGTTTAACAGTATTATTAAACTAAACTTGGCTGCCATACAGAATCATGCTTTCGACGACACTGGTATAGATGATCTTTAATATTTGTGGCTTAAGGCCCCAAGTCTTTCTAGAGATTCTAGTTAACTTATTTTGGAGTAAGTCCACTTTTTCTTTGACCTCATTTAAATTCAGCAGCTATATAGAAATACTTATTGACACAGCGCTATAGTAAATTGCATTGTTTACATTAAATTCTAGAGCTCGAAATCCTGGAAACACAATAAAACGTATTTCTAAAAAGAAATATATAATTTTTTTTAAAATATTGTATATGTCACACAATAAATAAAACGAAATATGAAGATTTAAGGTTGAAATCAGTTTAATTATTTTAATCAATCACTTTGATTATTTTTATTTACGATAAAAATCACTATTCAACTTGAAGTTTGGTTTTTCATTTTTTCATGAATGAGCATTTTTGTATTAATGCGATATGCATTTATGATTTATATGCAGTGAAATTAATCCTAATTTTACTTGGACCAGAAACAGAATTCAAGAATTTTTTTATTGTGTTTTAGAGACGCAACATTTGAGATTAGGTGTTATTCTTCTCAAAAATTTCATTCCATAATTGTCTTATATTTTTTCTTTTTTGTGTGAGGTTTTTTAAGTTCTAAGCTCTTTACCCAACAACTCAGTATGAGTTTTAGCTCATTTCTTTCGAACATTTATTCATTTTGCACTGAAAATACTTTTTATGATTCTGATACCAGCCATTATAATTGAATAGCTAATACTAGAACAAACCATTCAAGTTTTTTTTTTTTTTTTTTTTTTTTTGAATGGTAATTAACTACAGAAAAATTCTCATCCTTGTAAATTTTGCATAATTTATCCTTTGTTCTTCCACAAATACGATCAACTTGTATACCTCTAAGAACATGTTCCATTTCAATATGGTTGTTTTATTCTTTTCTAATATGATTCATTTAAATGCTTATAAAAATACTCAAAAGAACATTCTAATAATAATTTTTCTTTCAAAATTTATTAAAAAATTTCTTTTACAATCATTTTTTATATTTATGCGAAACATGTTAAAAACATATTAAAATTAATTAAACTTTTATATAACTCATTGAATTTTTAAGTATTAGAGTTTTGTTATTTCCTTTTAATAAATTTTATAGGTCCATAAAGAGTCGTCAATTAGCATGTGTAGCTTTATTACAAATCCATTGTTTTGTTTTTGATCAAAAATTCACAAGATATGTGAAACTTGCATAACATCAAATTTGTATAAATATATATATATTTTAATGTTAAGAATAATTAAATAATATTTCAGCCTTAATGCATAACATTTATTTGAGTTTTGTTTAAATAATATATTTTAGCTAACTGCTTTCAGATAAAATATACGCATCTATTCCACCAAAAAAAAAAAAAAAAAAAAAAAAAAAAAAAAGCACGAACGTAAAATTTCTTTTATATTGTCTTTAATTGAGGTCAAATTTTAAAAGAAATAAACACCACCAAAACTAATCTCCAGTTTGTGAAAACCCGCCACATGACTCTAGCATTGAATGGAATTTATTCTTCATAATTTTGTGGATGCAGAAGCACTTAACAAGTTGAAAATCAGTTTTTGTGATGAAGTAAGAAAACCGTAGCATTAAGTGCTTTTGCGCTGGCAGAGTTTCAAGGAGATTTTGTTCGAAACCATATCTGATTGATTAAAAGCTAAGAAAAGGCATTTTCCAAATTGTTTTTATCCTAATCCAAAATTTATCTGCATAAACAATTGGCCGAGAACCATTAATTGAGCACTTAAAACATTTGGAATCCCCACAAAATACTGTCCACTCTCTGCAACAAAAATACTTATATTTACATTGTTTTATTAGAAATTAACATCAGAAGATTTTCAAAATGTATGGCAATGTTAAAAATCGTCAAAACGAGCATAATAGTCTTCTTTCAGAGAATGTTAAGTTCCAAATTCATGAAAAAATTATATCAATGATTAATATAAACCAAAAGATTGTCTGGTTGACGTTCGATTGTTTAACATGTCAACTTTATACAGAATGAAGGTAATTCTAATGATGCTAAGAAGCCTGAAATAATGCCTGAATATTAAATAAATTTTCTTCGTTCTTTAAAATGAAAGCCATTCATTGCAATAGTATTATTGTTAAGAAAATCTTAACACTAATACGAGATCTCCGAGGAATGAATAGTAAAGCTTCAATATATACGTATTAATCACGTTTCCTTCCTCGAAATTATAAAAGCAAACTCTCATCTAAAAGAAAAAAATTTTAATTCATTTACCAACAGTGTAATAAGAATTTTAAAACTCTCGAGAAACTTAAAATGTTTGAACAAGGAAACATTAAAAACAAAATAAACAAAAACAGATTTTTTTTTATAAATAACTCATAAAAATTATCAAAACTATACTCTCAAACAGCAAGAAAGTTTTGTACCTGATTAATAAAGAAAAGAGATGAATCTCTCTACTAAACGAACAATAAAAAACCCATGAAAACATTTTAATAATCTGTATTAAACCTTTTTTCAAATTTTTTTATCCTACGGTGTTGAAGATGAATTTTCACTTAACATAATATCCATTCAAGATTTTACACAAACGAGAGTTTTTTCGTAATCACGGTAAACTAAATTCTCACAAATTAAAGGGGCCAATTCGGATTGTGTACAGTTACTTATAGCACTCGATAATTGATTGGAGCAAGATTTAGCTTAAAATGAATATTTGATAAGTGCAAACATCCAGGTCAAAAATATGAATTGTAATTACGAATGCTGGGCATTCACCTACCAGTACAGAAAATATAAAGTTGTGGTAAACTTATTGAGAGACTAGAGGAAATTATTCAAAAGCAATAATCCATATAATAAAAAAAATTCTGATGTGGGTTATATATTAAACAAAATTTTTTGATTGAATCGATTTGTTATATTACAGTCCCTTTTTGCACATAAAAGATCGTTCAATCCAGCTAGACTCAATTTTAAAATCGCTTTAATTCACTGCAAATATTTAAACCCAAGATAAGAGACCAAACCATTGATTGTTGAACTGAGGAGAACATTGATCATTCATTTATCAACTTGGCCTCATAAGAACAGATGAATGTACCTTCAAAGAATCTTTAAGGGAATATTTACCCAGAAATGTTTCCTGAATTCAATAATCATTTTAACCATACGAAATGAATAAATACTTCGAAATTTGTTTTTAATCTGACATGATGATTTTCTATGCTTTATTGATTTTTTTCATTGTGTGCTTTAAAAAATGTTTCAATTATACTCTTTTGGCAGAGAAGTTGAAAAAATTTATTATCTATCTGTTTTTGTTCCCATATAGCCTTTATTACGCATTCTGTTTCAGAAAATTCTTATTTTCTCTGAAATTATGGGAGATGGAACAGATGAATCAAGAAAAGAAACATTTTTTACAGAACGTCTCAGACACCATTATCAATCATTTAATTTTTGTAATGTATTTGGTGAATTAACTGTAATTGTAAGTAAAACACACCTTTACTTTGTAAGTTATACATCAAACATGATTTCTTCATGGTGCATTGTAGAAATAGGAATTTATAAATTAAATATTATAGGTCCTAATTTCTGTATGAATAAAATAGAGCAAATCTAAAAGATAAATTACGTCAACTACCATGGATAAAGTGATCTAATAAAATGTCATTTAAATTTGAAAAATTGATATAGTACTTTGATAAAATTATTTTAAATTGAATTGTCAAATACAGGTAGACAAAGGTTTTTATACTCATATAGACTGTATACAAAAATTATGTATAGGACGTATAAGATGCAATTCAAAATTTACTGGATTTGTTTGATACTTTCCACACACACACACATGTAAAATAATATCAGTTCAAGTTAACATGCCATTAGTGGTGTTTTTGTGAAAGTGTGTGAAATTTCTAATCAATTACTTTCAACATAAATAACTTACATATAAAAGTTATATGCAAGTATAACTTTTTCATTTGGTTGCAAAAAAAAAAAAAAAATCTTTTGTATATTTTCATAAATTTTACATAAAGTACAATTGAAATATGGGAATAGTTCATAGTGTTTAGTGAATAATCAATACATTTAAATCCGCAAATAATGTTAAAAATCTGCAGAAATGAGGAAGTTAAAAATTTATTTTTGATAAATATTCATAGACTAAAAGAAAGACAGATGATTCACAAATTTTTCTATAATGTATATCTTTGTGTGAATCTTGTAGGAAAAGTAATCTAGAAAGAGGTAACCAGAACTATACAACAGAAAAACTATCATTCATTAATATACCCTCTTGTTCACTTAAAATAGACTAAATCAAAAACCCTATTACAATCAACTCACTAACTTCTTTATTTATCAAATTCAATCCATAGCTTTCTTTCCAATATAAAAGAAATTGTTAGTAAAATTAATGTGTTTCAGATCACTGAAAAAAATTCAAACAAAATTGTAGGTAATGTTCGATATTCTTAAAGAAATAAATAAAAAATGGAGGAACAAAAGTATAGTTCATGGAAGAAATTTGTAAGAATAACTGAAATTTAATTACTAAATTATTTCTAAAAGCAGTCAATATCAGATTGAAAATATTCAAATCTCACTTTAAATACATGATGTAATAGAATGGGGGATATTTGATTTAAATGGTATATCTCTAGGAAGTATTTACTTTACAAAGGAAAATATTTCTAACACTTCATGATTAAGATGTCAAATTGGATATTTAAATGCCCTATAATATTCCGCCCATTAGCTACTATCTAAATGACATTGAATTTTAAGATAAATTTTTCCTTGAAATACACATTATAAATTATATTATTTATCTTTCATTATCAAGTCAAATGTCTGTGACATAAAAGTTATGATTGTAGGTAATATATAATATATGAGTAATGAATTTCACTTAATTTACTAATTTATATAAATTTATTGAATTATAATAATACAAATTTTTCTTTCTAGAAAACATACTTTAGTGGAGTCCCAAAAATGGTTTAATGCATTTTGTCAATTTCTACTTTTTAAATTATTTTAACAAATTGAATTTATTCTTTTAGTTTAATAGACAGTATTATCTTTAACTAACTAGATATATAAATCCTTTGTAATTAGTGATAAAAGTATACATTAAATTTTATATTTTTAGCACTTAGAATTTTTGTAAAAAATAGGTAACAGAATTGAATCCTTCATATGACATCAAAATCACATGTCGATTAACTTGCTGATTTTTTTATTTTACCCTTGCTGTTTTTTTATAGACGCCCATTGCATAAACTATATTAAACTTGAATCTAATAGGTTACAAGTAGTTCTGGGCTGATATTTATTTCGATAATGTATTCATTTGTATCTAATTTGTTTCCAATGTTGCCCATGATAATACATGATTTCTGTGAAACTTACTTTTTAAAACATTTTAAAGTAAAATGCAAAATAAAAAAATTTGAGTAGCATGGTTGTTTTGAAAAAGTTTGAAAAGTGGTAGTTATAGATGATATAATATAAACTGCTTTATCATCTATCATTTTATATGAAACAATTATGATTACAAATTTTTCTTTTATTTTGTCAAAATATTAAGTTTTTCATTTATTTGCAAAAATTATTCATCTTATACCAACGTAAAAGAATTTGAAAAAACATTGTTATCAAGCTGCTGTATTAAATAAAATAGGGCATATTTACAAATTCCAATACAATCGTGCACAAATATTTGTCAATCATTTACATTTGGTATTTGTCATATGACAAATACTAAGTTCTAAGTGTGATAATGAGTTCATTATTACTTAGTTAGCTTATTAAAATAACACATAACTGACTTTGACTAATAATTTAAAAATGTATTAGTGAAAATCAGCATTTTTTAAAAACTATATTTTAATTATAAATAACTCTTCTCCCTTTCTTTTGATTATCTAATTTTTTAATAAATTAAAAATTATTTGTCATTCAACACACATTAGACTAAAATAAATGAATAATTTTGTTGAAAATGTCATTTTTTTTTTCAGAAAAAGAAAAAAAAAAACATTTAATTTTTTTATAAAAACTTTATAAAAATATTTATAAATATGTACAGAGCATAGATAAACTATTTACAATTAAACTACTTTCCAATTAAGGATTTGGTTTCTTCTGCTTCTTTAATTATGTCTAAAGAAGCATACAATTTTAGAAGCTCATCCTTCTTTTTCTTTACCAAAGCTTCCTCAACCTATAACACAAACAGACTCATTTTAATTCCTAATACATATTTTAAAGCAAAATTTAAAGTTAACTGATGAAAATGTAAGATTTAATAACAGGTATAATAAAAAATGTCCTCAAATTTCTGGTTGTTCAAAAAAATCTGGTTGTTAATTAGGCAAAATAAAAGCAGAATTTAGTAAGAATTTGAGCCAAGTGATATTATTTATACAATATCACAAAGGTAATTACTTTTGTCTCCATAATAGGATTAAAAAAATCAATTATAATTGTTAAAATAACATAATTTTAATTTGGGCAAATATTTTTTATTCTTAATTGTTACAAATAGAAATGAATTGATCTTTAATTCATATAAGGAGTTTTAAATACAATATGCTACAAAATGTGGAGGATTGCATTTTAGAGGACCAGACTTCAGAATCCTAAAAACTTTTCTTATTTAGAGGAGGATAAAATTTACATTTGGTATAAACATTGCAAGAAAAAATGGAAATTAGGCAGATATAAGTGAAACATTATACCATTTCACAATCAATAACTATAAAAAAAATGGCTCATGGGATATAGAATGTAGCAAAATTACCATGCCATTTGTTAATAATAAGTACTGAAAGGTATATAATGATTGTGGCGTTAGAAATAATAATTTTCAGTGTTAGTGGAAGCAGTGATAATTAGAGAATCTTAAACTAATTAGGTTTTTATATGACTAGCAAATTTGATTACAGCTGCTACAAGTAGGAAATGATGAAAGATTTAGCAAATAATACAATTTTATTATCTCCATTTTTATAATTATAACTATAAAAATCTGAGATTAATACAAAAATAAAGCTCAAGTTGATATACTCTAAACATCAAGCCTATATAAAAAATATGATGAGGTAGGTTGTGTATTACAACTTTAAGAAAGATATATCATTAAAATTTATTTAAAAATATTAAAGAAAAATACAAGAAGTTAAAATTAATGTTCCTCAATTTAAATAGAAAGTTTTTCCTTTTTCTTAATAACTTACATATAGAATTGGTTTATTTGTACCTTAATGATTATTTTTTGCACACAAGGGCTTATTTGACTAGGACTTATAGTTTAAATTGGATTTCAAACCATTACAAACATCAAATCACAGGGTAAGATCCAAACCTCTATTTTATTGGACTGAAGGACAGAGCACTAACGTTTTGACTTTCATGTGGGATAAAATTAAGTATAAATTCAGTACGATATTTAATGAACAAGAAATTATAGTTACAATATTTAATTTAAAAATGTTATTAATAGCTTACTTCTTGTTGTGTGGGCACAGGAACATGAGCAATAAATCTTGGTTGTCCAGCATCATCTGCTACTTCTGATTCCAATTCAGACTCTTCCTCACTCTAAAAAATATTTACAAAACAATTCAAATATTAATATAGATTTAAGAAACTAAAATAGGAACAATTAATAGTAAATTTTTGGTAGAATCATAAAACATGGTTTTTATGATATATTGATGCATATAAATGATAAACAAAAGGAAAATATATGTTTATAGTCAAAATTTTATACTTATAAAATAAATCTTTAAGTCTTAAAAATCAATAGCTATTTTTTTGTAATTTTTTACAAATATATTTAAAAATTCATTTTATGACGATTGGTAACTGATAAAACTATCAAATTTATGAATGGGCTAAATTTTAAAATAATGGAAATAGAAACATTTATAGATCCATAATCAAATCAAAATGTATATTCAAGTGAGTGCAATCTAACACTTTACCTGCTTAATTTTTAAGCATAACAAAATAAATAACTGGCTTATCTATAATTAAAATAAACATACCATTGGTTCATCTGGAACAACACAAATGTCCTCTTTTTCCAAATCAGGATCCGAAATTTTATTTTCTTTAAACTTTTCTGCAGCCTCGTTTTCTAGTAATTCACTAGCAATTTTTTCTAATGGTATAAGGATTCCATCATCATCATCCCGGTATCCATAATAGTCTGCATCAATATGCTTCATCATTTCAGTTCTTGTTCTCCTTTGGGGAGCAGGAGCTTAATTAAATAAAAATTTAAAAATAAATAAACGCATTAAACAATATAAAAAAATATATTTCCAGTAATTTTGGAACATCCAATTTTTCATGTATACACATTCAGCATTTTAAGAAAATATAACAAAAGTTCAATGGAAACATGTAAATAAAAATCCATTTAAATGATTCATTAATGAATTAATTAATTTTTAAAAAAAAATTTTTCATTTAGATTTGGCTTTTGAGAATGAACGATTTTAGGTCAGTTAATTGTATATTTTAAGTAGGTTGGGAATTTTAGGTAAGAGTGAAGGATTTTAGTTTAATACATAACCATATGAAAACAATTTTTCTTATGCAGAAAACTTTTATTTTCCAATAATGAAGTAAAAAGTAACATAATATTCTCAATATATTCAATGATTTGCAATAAAATCAAAATTGAATTTGAAGCATAACCAAAAATAGAAACTACTGATCAAAAGTAATTAAAAATATGAATTTTGGCTTAAATTTTAAAAAAATGCTTTATTAGAATATTTAACTAAATTATGCGTGAAAAATCATGTACTATTTATTTACTATTTAGTTTCAATATTTTGATTACTTTTATTAATTATAACATACATTTCTCCTTTAAATTACTATGTTTAATTTACTTATTTTATTAAATTTACTAATTCAGATAATCTTATAGCAGATTGACTAATAATGAAAAATATATCAATATTTTAAAGGAGCAATCTTATAAAAAGATTATTTTAATTTGTACCTTTTCAAATAAAAACTGCTCTTTTTCATGAGATAAAATAAGAAATAATGATTTTAATCTTCAATCCTAGTTGTAATTGACAGTCTTATTAAATAGTTATTCCTTCATTAGATTGACATTCCAAAAGATTAGACTTATAAAGAATATACAATCTCATTATTTAATGCACAGTTTTTTCACATAAACAGAAGCAGTTTACTTCCACTCAAACCTTTTTAATATTCTTCTTTCCAACAAAAGCATTTCACCAGTAATAGAAAATTAAATTTTTCTGATGCATAAAAAAGGTAGTAAAATTTACAGAATTAGAGAGTAACACCTGCATTTATTTAGAAATTAATAATAAAGTAAAATTAAAAAGTGTGTATTAATATTTTAACCATTACCTTTCTACATAGCAAAAAAATTCACTTATTTAGTTTGGAAATTGCTTGTAATAAATAAAATTTGCATAACATGTAAAATTTATAAATTAATTAACATTTACACCAAAAAATAAAAAAAACTGACAAATGAACACTTAAATTATAAATGGGTACAACATATATTACTGCAATCTTACGTGTATCGAATGATTTTAAAAGTCCCTTAATCTGCAAAAGGTTTTTAATTTTTTAGAGAAGAAATCAAAAAAGATTGTATATACAAATCTGCTTGTGACCAAAAGATGACGCTGTCAGATTCCTGATGTTAGATTATTGAAATCAGAATATAGTTTTAAGTACAAAAGGGTAGCAGAATAAAATAAATAAAAATTATAAGTATTTAAATCTAGACATTTGAAAAAAAGTCATTTCAAATTTTCAATTTCAAAGCAAACTTTTAACTAAATCAACAAGTCATTCTCTCATATATTTTCTATAGTTAATATTTCTTGAAAAATCAAATTCCTAATTTAAGACACATCATAGTATAATCAACCATTAAAATTATTTTCAAAGTCGTTTTAAAATATAAAAAATAAAATTTACATTAAATACAAAAGTTTAACTATTCTTCAATAAAGACATTTTTGCATTGCTACCACAGCACCTAGATTTTCAATTTTTGGCACATTTAACACTATCAATGTCTTTTTCCTCTTGTTATTCTGAAAGCATTTATTTTTTAGGATCTTCAAAAGAAATTTTTTGAATCAATCTTAAAGACAATATTGCATTATTTGCAATTTTAATATTGATGATTCAAAATCCACAAAATGATGAAATAAGCAATGTTTTGTTTATTTCATGATATTGTCGTTTAAGTTCTGCAAGATTTTTGGAAAATTGTAAATTCAAAAAGTACTTTAAATTAGCAGTGATAGGTAACTAAGTTAAAAAATGATATAGCTTATTTGAACATATTATCACATCCAATCTGTTAACGGAGAACAATGAAAATTTTCACATTATAATGTTCAGTTGTTTTCAAAAGAAATGTTTGGATTAAATTTGTACATTATCATTTATGTCAAAATCCAGATATCCAAAATTTTATTTTGAAACACAATTTTTAAAATTTAATATTTATATAATATTGTTTTTAATTATATACTTTTAAAATTTTAAAAACATTAAAATTCTTCAAGACATAAAAATTTAATCTATTATATGTACATGTGTATAATATAAAGTGGTAAAAAACTAATGATTAAAAGAATGGTGCAATTAGAAGCCATAGATTTGGTTTCATTTCCTAAAAGAGAACAATCTTAGATGTTTCTCCTTCATAACTAATAGGTTTATAATTAAACAAATAGAAAAATATTCATAAAAGTTGTAATAAACTATTTAATATATTAAAATATTTTATAATGAAAGACTGGAACATTGACTAAAATATTACAGTTGTATAAAAGATCTTCAAAGGGGGGGGGGACATGTTGAGGAATTGTTTTTTATTCACTTCTTCTGAATCACCATGATAAAGTTTTACAAAAATTTGCATTCTCTTCATTTGTTAATAAAAACTTAAATTCATTTATTTTACAAGTAGGAATAAAACAAATTTTAAACATAACTAAATTTCACTATTATATTAAATAGCAACATTCATAATAAATATATAGAAAATTTCATTTAATACAAAATATTTTTAGGTAATAAATAAAAGCATTTAAACTAAAAATAGAGTGTATTAAGCACAATTTATACAATTTCATTCATCATTTTAATAATAAAAATCATATTGCGACACAATTCAAAGTATGAGAAAGATCTAACAACTTTATTAATTTCCTAATGGTAATTAATTTCAATAAAACATGAAATTACTAATAGATCATCAATTTAATGAAAAAAGTTGCATTTATTTAAAAGGATTTATCATTTTGATTTAATTTATATTATTTATAACACAAATGTTGGTGAAATTGGAGATCAACTGAGAAAATAATTATTTTCCTTGTTATTTACAAATTTTATGAATCACATATGTATTTGGAAAAAATGTAAAAACTGAATTGAATGAATATACAAAATTCATATTCCTGGTTTATCAATACATTTATTTAGAAATACTGCAAAAAATAGTGACTGTAAAAAATATCAATCTCCTTGTTCCTCAACTCAATAAAAATACTGATCCAATTTTATTCCACTTTATTTGCTTTTACTAAGTTCTTATTTTTCTCACAATAAATTTCTTCCTAAAAGCACTTTTAATAAATCAAATAAAATGTTAAAAATAAAATTTATTTTTAAAATCAAATAAAATGTTTCATATCCTGCAATGTTTGTCATAAAAAGTATTCTTTTCAATTTAATATCAAGATGCATTATGTGCAAAATTTTCACTTACTATATAACAATTCTAAGAAATTAACTTTTCAAACAGTGATAAAAATCTATCATTTCACTTTAAACACTTTTTTCACATAATGATAAATTTCTGTAATTATTTGCAATTTTTTTCCAGTATTTTATATAATAGACAATTTTTAGAAGTATGGCCACATGATATATCATTAATTCATAACAATTTTATTTGGAAATTCAACTATAAATAATACACATAAAATATATCACATAAAATACACACATAAAATTAGAAATGAAAGCATTTTATAAAATTTGAAATTACATTTTACAACAGATAAATAGAATAAGTATTCCAGTCAAAGTAATAATTAAATATTGAACAAAATTGCTTACGTTCTTGTTCAAACAATTCTCGAACTCCAGGTAAATCCTTTGATGAACCAAAGTACCTAATAAAAGTAGGAAACAGTTAAAAGTTAAGGAAAAAATGTTTACAATTCTTTAGATATTTCATAAAATATTAGAAGTACAAAATATTTTTTTAAAAATTTTCTGTATATATTTCAATTTATTCTCAAAAATTACTTTTTTGTTAAAATAAATAGTGCAATTTTGTTTGAAATAACTTTAAAACTTAGTACTTACTTAAGGAAATAATAAAAAAGCAATTTACAATACAGTTTATATTTATAATTTGTGAAATATTTACTTAAACTAATATCACAGACAAATGGTTACAAATCTTCCTATTTGATGGCCTATATTAATTTTGGATAATAAATAGTTATCAGTCAATCTATACAAACTTTTTACATTTCATTGTAAAGTTAATGAAATGTAACCATTATAATATTTACTCTATTTTTAATAAAGTGATAAGTGAGCAAATTTACCTGTGCCTATATTTGATTACCTAGACAATACTTAATCAAGTTCTAAGGAATTGTATAATAGAATAAACTAATCAAATGTCTATTGAATTTAGTTTGTGGTACAGAAATATTAAATTAATAATTTTTATTTTTGGATATAATGCAACAGACTTGATAGAGAGCTAAATTCTTTCTGAATCATTTGTTCCT
>JAPDSC010056200.1:0-20282 GCA_026290005.1 Latrodectus geometricus | reverse complement strand
TACAGATTTAAACTTCATTTACAAAGAATATGTAAAATTATGTACATAATGATTTATAAATCTAATTCTCATTTTTTTTCTAGTAACAATTAAAAATTATTTTTGGGGAGGCAGTGCTATTTATTGTCTATAAGTAAAACCATATCATAAAAATGCTTAAAATTATAATAAATTTAAGAAACAAAGATGCAATTAAATCTAAAATAAATATACTGAGTGAAAAATAAGCAAAAAAAATCTTCTTTGATAATCTTATTAATTGCTATAGGTATGGTGATAAAAATTACTCTTGTATGAAATGATACACATAATTATTCATTTATAAAAGCTCTTTCTTATTTGAATTAAAGTTATATGCACATAATATAAAAAGTAACTGATAATAATTAGAGCTTCTAAATTTTTTTAATTATTGACTTTATACAAACAATATATAACTGTATCTTACTTATAGCCTTTATTTCCAGGAACTTCTTTGCCTTCATGATCAAGAACTTTAGGACCTAGTTTCTAAAAATAATATTTCAGTTAGTTTTTATTCATTCAAATAGATTTAACAAATATATGGTGTAAGATACAGCCGCTCTCATTTTCAAAATATCTTAATACTTATAGACATCATTAACACAAAATGTAATAACTAAAAAAAATCTAATAACACAAAAATTTTGAAATCTCATCATATATATATATTATTTGGCTCTAATTTATATTGCTTTCACTAAATAGCTGAAATTTGAATGTTTTACTGTGCCCAATTATAACATATAATATTAATAACAAAACAATCATAATAATTCCTTTCATTTAAAAAATAACTTTAATACATAGTTAATAATGAACTATCTATTGTGTACTAACTCATAATTTCCAGTAATGATAAAAAAATTAATTTCATTTAACAAAATTAAACAGAAAAACCTAGTAATATAAAATTTAAATAATTTATAGTAACTAACAGTTGAATTAATTAAAAAAAACATACTGAATAATCAGGACCACCAAGCTCAACTATTCGAGCTTCCCAATGACCTTTCTCACGCAGCAATTTATTTATTTCATCATTAATTTCTCTGATACGGAATTCACCAAGACCAGCTAAAATAAATAAACAAATAATCGATAAAATATTAATTTATCATACTATGTCACAATTAAAGAATGGTTAACTAGTTATGGTAAGCTATTGTTCTTAATTAAAGTAGATCTAAATTTATCCACTGCAACTAAACTATTATATTACCAATGAAATTTTTGAATGACAGAGCATCAATTAAAATTTTAAAGCAATTTATATGTAACTGCTATATTGCATCACATTCAGTGTGATGCAATGTTAAGTAAATATTTTAAGTAAATGAAATACTGAATACTACAAGAAAAATCTAGTTATATTAGAAATCATTATTTGTTAAGATATACTTGCCATTTTGTATTTGTGCTACTTTTTTAGATATTTCCCCAATTATTTGTCTTCTCCACTTCTCTGCCGCTTTTAGATCATCACAATCACAAGCAAGAAAAGGTCTTCTTTCTTGTTGTCCTTTGCCTTGCTCTGCAAGTTGAGCAGCTCGAAAACGAGCCAAAGTTGTCCTAAATGAAATATATTAATTTGGAAATCAATAGCTGAAATAAACTTTACTTAACAATTTCTAACATAAAAATAAGTAGTACAAATTATAGCTTAGTTTTAGGCTTATTCTTAATAAATCTACTTGATTAACAGGTATGAAAATCATAACTTAATTTGATATTTTAAAGATTTTCATCATTTGAGTAGTTCTCCATAAATAATTAGTATGACTATGCTATATTAAGGGATCAAAATTTTAATAAAAATTTTTTTTATCAAACATCATTTTATAATTGTAATTTTGAATGTTCACATAAAAACTTAGAATTTTAATTTTTCAAGTTAAATTATCATTAGAACATTTAAATCAAAGGATTTAGAATCAAAAGAAATCTTTTCACATATTAATTTCTTATGTTTCAAAAGAACAAATTTCAAACTATCAGTCTATCCCCTCAAACAAGTATTTTTATTAATGATAAGAATATAACAAAAAGTGAATAGCTAATGTTAAAAACTAAAATAATAAAGGCAGGAAGATACTTGGAAATTAAACAAATTTGTTCCTAAGCAATCACAAAATAAACATATTGGATAAAATCGTGAATATAATTTTAACATAAAAAAACACTAAAGAATTGATCTGAAGAATAGGCCTTCAAATAAACATTAAATATTAGGGAATATCAAGGAAAACAAAAAATCATAAAAAAAAATATAGAATATAATATTTCAAACTATGCAATATAAAATAAGAAACAATAGAAAACAGTAAATATGTTGATAACATAAATAAAAGTTATAGTAATAACTTTTGTCAAAAAATGTTTAGGCATATATTTTGATTATTATTATTAGAATACATGGTGAAAATAACTTATACAAGATATTTAACATTTATATGATTAAAAAAAGATGCACATAAAGATAAGAAAAATATTAAGCTTAACAGTTTAATAAAAGTAAATGAAATAAAAGAAGGTTCTAGTCAACAGAAATAAAAATCAGAAAAGTCAACAGAAATAAACAATTGCATAGAAAAAAAAAGAAGAAAAATTATAAAAAGCCCAAAATTGAAAAAAAAATTATAAATTTATAATAAATAAATAAATAAAAAAAAAAGATTTGGAACAATAATATGTAGAAATCCACATTGATCAAAGTTGTTCCTTAGAAAATTTAAATAACTTCCCCACATTAATGGAAATTTCAATAAATAAATAAGTTTGATACATACATTATTACACAAAGAAAATTAAATATTTAAATTGTCACAATAAAGTAATCTTTACTTCTAGAACCACTATTGCCCAAAATTAATTACTTTGAATATGTTAAGTTAATTCAATTTCAAAATTTATTCTTTTTTTTTTTTTTTTTTTTAAAGGAAAAATATATTCATTTAGATCATATTTATAATTTATTTATAATATGTTATTTAAACTATATAAAAAACACAAAAAAAGTTTTGCTAAATGTTTCAACAAAACACATTTAAAAAGATTCATAGTCTGAATTATCATGGTTTTCAATTTTTTCATAAATTAAGCATTTGGTAAGAAACAAAATTTAATTTAATTATTTTGGTAAGAAAAATTTTGGTATTATAATTCTTGTTTTTATGTAAATAATATACAAAACTAAACATTTTATAATTCAAATTGATTTGAACATAAACAATAACATTTTTAAATTTATTTATAAAGTTATTTATCTGTAAATGTAAAGAAATTTATATAAATTTTTAAAAAGTACCAGAAAATTAAATTAATTTACATTCAATAGAACTATTGATTAAGTAACCCAAAAACAAGAGAAATACAGTATAAACAAGAAAACTATGTGCCTTCAATATGAAATAGGAAACTGAGAATAGAATGAAAAAAATAAGAGTGATAGACTTAAGATAGGAGCGGTGGCAACACAGAAATAATGACAACTAAATTATCAGAATTTAGTCATTTTTTTTAACTTAAATTCAGTCATAAATTTATTTTTAGATTTTCTCACTTGTTACTGTAAAATTGAATCTCAATGTTTATTTTTTGTTGTAAATAACTATTCACGAGTAATAGAAGTTTTCTAAAAATCAGTGATTTAGGAAACAAATCTTCTTATTAAAAAGCTATAAAATGCTTTATATAAATTATTTATAATGAATAAGATTAAAACTGCTTTAACTTTTCCCCCCAATCTAATAACAATTTTTAAATCAACATGTTTAACAAAATATAAATCACGACAATTTTTTTTTAAATATACAATTTACAATATTTGGATACAAACTAATATTTATAAATATAATCTGTCAATGTTTCAATATCTGTACATTTATTATACTGTTTAATATAATCTCTACATCTTTTATTATGCAAATTTATCAGTTTAACTGCATATTTACACAAGTTATAAAATAAATAATATCTGGGTGGGAAACAGTGCTTCATATCATTTTCCCAAAAAAAGGAAACTATGTATGAGTGGATTCTGAATGCATTAAAAAAATTAAATTTAATAAATAAATTGTTTGCAAATCTCTTTTTCAAATTATGATGAGCAATTTATAAAAAAAATAAGGAAAAAATCAGAAAATTGATTACAAATTCAATTAAAAATAATTTTTATAAATATTTCAAATATTTATTAAATTTTAAAAAGGCAAATACTTATTTGTACAATATAATTTTATATTTAAATAAATAAAAATATATAATTAAAAATATAAAATAATAAAAATAATGAATCGAATTACATAATTATTAAATTAAGAAAAAAACACACTTACATGGCTTTCTCTGCATTTCTAGCCTAAAATGAACAAAATATATCAATAAGACAAGATAGTAGACAAAATATTTAATTAGCAATATCAGGTCATTAAACTAACATTTTAATTTCAGTTTAGAAATACTGCATGATTATCAAAAGAAACAACTAAGATTATTGTATATACAAATTAAAGAAAATTTATGCAGTATCCCATTATACATTTCTAGAAGAAAGGCTCTAAAATTGTGATTTAATGCCAAAAGCTACAATTTAGTAATTCATTTAGTTGATAGCTTGAGCTATTTCATAAATAAACTATTTTACATTAAACAAGGTAAAAATTTTCGGCATTAATTAACAGTATTTGGCAACATATTTTTTTATGAAAATGGTTGAAGAAATAATACACACCAGTATTAATATAAGAAAACACTACTAAAAATTAATTCAAATCTTTAATAATATAAACCAGAAAATAATATTCTGGAATATTAATTATTTTTTAAGAGTCAATTATTAGAGGATAACTTTATGAAACACATTAATACATTATTTCTTATTTATCTCTATTTAGAATAGAAAGATTAATACAACTTTTATTTCACTAAATACGAAAGAAAATCTTATTTAAATAAAAAACATTATTTTTTATTAACTCGGTATTCCTGAATGACAAAATGCAACCTAACAGTATTTTAAATCCTATCCTTTTCTTGCTGTCAATATGACTAAGAGAATCATTTTATAAATTTTGTAAGCTACTGAACACATTAAAACACTTTAAAGCCTCATAACTCAAAACAAAATAGAATCTTACAAAACAAAATTCATAACTCTAATAGTTTGCACCTAGAAATTTTTTATTGAAATCTAATTACAGACATTATTAATCAACAGATTTGTCTAATTATTTTTGACATTAAAAAATGATTATCCCCTTTACCATTTTAAACCAAAAAATGACATCAAATGTTACAAATTTTAATTATTTATTTCCAGAATAGAAGCAAAAAAATAGTAGCTGACTTATAATTTCAGTGAAGCAAAGAGATAAAATACTAAGTTTAATTCATATTACAATATTTATGCACAGTTGCAGAAAACACTGTAATAAATTAAAATTTTACATATGCTAAACATAAAAAATATAAAACATAGATTCCTCAAGTTGTAATGATTAGTTCTAACTTACAATATTTGGCAGATTATTTTTTGTGCAAATGATCAACAGGATAATACATAAACACGGATTTTTTTCATTAAAAAAAGAAATCAATTTTTAATAAAATTGATTGCAAATTTTTATAAATATAATAAACAATTCTGTCAAATTGATGACAAATGTAGAAATTCTTATCAATATTACTCTTTTTAAGAAATTTTATCAGGGCAGATGTAGTTGCAATGGGTGTTAAACTCTTTCCCTTCCATTTTGTGATTAGTATATTTTAAAAATCCAATAATACAGCTACTGTGTAATCTATCATGTATATTTCTGAACTTTTCTGGTGGCAAAAATATGTTTCCAAGATGAAGTAATAAATTATTTCCTGAACATACTAATGCATCTAAATAATAAATCTAAACCTGATAAATAAAAAGCTTAATATATTTTCTTTAAATATTAGTATTTTGAGAAAGCATAAGAACATTTATTTCATAAATGTAAAAACAAAGTAGGAATATAAAGGAATAATAATTTTAAAAATGTAAATATAAATTCTAAGAAAAATAGGAACATAAATTTTAATGTAAACATAGGAAGATTCGCAAAAAATTAAATATAAAAATTATTAAAATGGTTAATTCCCAATGAACGGTACGCTCCTTGTCCGCCATCTTGTTTTAATAGCGTACCGTACACTGGGATAGAGCCCAAAATAATTAAATAAATTTTAAAAAGATGTTTTATTTAAGTACTTAAGTTATTAAAAATGTTGTACATAAACTAAAAAAGAATATGTTGATACAATTTTAAAAGGTAATTGTAAGCCATACAGAATAAAAAATGAAGTATTTAAAATAATGAAAATAAAAACAAAAGGTCAAGTAATCTGTAGAAAACACTAAAAAAATTCAGATGAACTATTGTCGAAAAAATTTTAATAATTCCACAAACAGAATAAAATGTTCTAAATTTCCTCATAATGACGTAAATACTAAATTGTAAATAGAATTTTCATTATAATTCTTATTCTCATACTCTATGATGAAATAAAAATCAAGGTTGCTAGATAAAAAAGAATATCCACTGAAAGAAAATTCAGAAATTCGCATTATGGATTAAATGGCAGCTTTGCTGAATACAATCCAATTGTATCAGTTACTGAACTATTAGATAAATTGCACAAGGGCTAACTGATATATTGAACTTTCTCTTAAGAAAATCAAATAAAACCTATGTTCTATTTTTTACATATGCAAGAAAGGTATGAATGATAATTTTGGTTATCTAAACTAGTTACCAGATCACCAATGGAAACTCTCACAGCCTTCGTAAAATGAAGAGAAGAAAAGTAAGTATTGTTTAGAAAATCCTTATCTGCCACTGAAAAGACTTAATGAAATACAAATAAAAAAATTATAAATTCATTTTTAAATAAATTGGATTAAATTAACAAAACTACGATATTTCAGCACTAATGAAGTTATTTTACCTATTTTTGTCACCTTTAATTGAGAAAAAGGTAAAACTATATCAAAGTTGTTCCATTTAAGGGAGCTCCCATTGGCAAACTTGGAGATTTTTGTTAGGTTATCGATTTTATTGACATTGTCACAAAACAATCAATTGTTCTGTTGCAATAAGAATACGAATGGATTTTGTCCAGCTTGGCGATCAACCGCGACGACAATTTGGTGAGAATCAAGGGAGCACTGTAAAGTATAGGCTAACCGAGAACAAATCTAAAAGACAGCTTAATAAACTTTTAATTGCTTAAAAAAAATTTATTTGAATCGCCATAACGTTTTAGCTATCAAATTTGGTGTCAGAGTATGCCATACCCTATAGCAATATTCTTAAGGACATGAATTAAATAAATGTATATATCACATATTATACTTACCATTGTGAATACTTCCGATTCTCAACTCGTAAAATATAATGGATGATATACACGTGAATAACTTATTAAGATAATTTTTAAGCGCTTTATTTTAACTTCTAGCTAATTTATAACTTACAGAAGAAATAGGTAAAAAATTAAGATTCTCATCATAAATAAGACGAACTTTTAAACTTACAATCGCATACCTCTCTAATAACAATTTTTAAAAACAGTTTTCAAAAACAAACGATCTACCAATACAAAACAATGGTTTGCTTATGCCAACCGTTATAATTTAATCCCTCAATCATATTTAGAAAAACGAGGGATTGTAATTGACTTTCTAAGTCACAGTTTTAAAAGTCAATTTAAATCATTTGATATTTTGAGGCATTGCTTAAAACTAATTTTAAATTGACTGGTCTTATGTTCTGGTTCAAATTAGATGAAAACCATTTAATTCATTAATGCATGCAAAAAAGATACTTCCAAAAGCAAGCTTAACTCTCGTGTTTCATAATTTAAATATATTTATTGAATATTTTTTTTATAATTCATTCATATGAGAACTGATTAAATAAATTACTGAATGAACTCAGTTGGTCCAATGAAAGATTCGATAGCACAACCATGTGACTCCGTCAATCAATTTGTCTTTTGAAGTAATAGTGTGTTTGTAAAATATTATAAGTAATAATATTTTTAATCAGAATTAATGAAAGAGTTAAGTCAGAGTTTTTAACTGGTTTTAAAAAGCACGTGATTTTTTTTCTTTACTTAATTGAAGTACTTTTTGTTATGGTAAAATTTTCATTTAACAAAAAAAATCATTGTTGATATTAAATTAATTAAAACAATATTGAAATATGTGCATCTGTTTAATTTTATATTTTCTCTCGCATAATAATTTTTTTATAACATTCATTTATATTACTTATTAAAAGTTATATAAATAATATTATTCAGTATTTTTTTATTTTTATTTATTGCGAAATTCTTTACAGTGTTATCGAATTTTCTGAATAATGAACTTGCTGAAAATGGAACATGAATTTTTTATTATATTAGAGCCAAGTTTGCGAAAATTGTAATATAACATTGGATGGAATATATTTGTAATTGTTTCAATTTAAATTTTTTTCATTGCCTGTACTTAAGTTATAAATAATAACATAATTAAAATGAATAATTTTATAACTATTATCAGTTTATTTTTAGTAACCATTAATCATGTACTTTCTTAACGCAAATTTTGTGTATTTCTTATTAAGTAAATACAATATGTCACCTTTAATACAAAAAAAAAAAAAAAAAAAAAAAAAAGAAGAAGAAGAAGAATGAAGTCTCTGTTTATTCCAATATCTTTAAAGTATTTTTTTAATCACCAGAACTATTTACAGTTACCGTGGGGAAAATATCTTCAATTTTTTTATAAAATTGGTCGCGAACAAAAAATAAGACAAAGAATTCTAATGGTGAGAAATAGAAAACATATTTCAGTTAATGAAGTTTTGCTCTTTATTTTATTGTTTCTACGAGATTCCATCGGAAAACCTTAAATCCTACGCCGACACTCTTCCAAATTTTTCATTTCACTGTATTCCAGAAAGTCCTTTATAAATAATTTTCATTCTTTTTTCTATTTTTTAAATTATTCTCTCTCACACATACAGACAGACTTGCCATCTGTCTGACTAATTTATTTCAAAACCACAAAGTTGAATTTTGAAAAAATAATAAACTTATTTACAAGATAATAAAAATAAATAAATTTAAGAATATAATAAATGTAGAGATAGAGGTAATAACTGTTTATGATAACAGATATTTTACAACAGTGTATTTTTCTCCCATACAAAATTAATTAATAATATATATAGATAGAAAGAGAGAGAGAAAGAGAGTAAAAATTATAATAGAGTAGGAATTGAAAAGATAGACTGTTACATAGTGGTGTCATCAGTTACACAAAAATTTACAATCCTCATTTGGATACTTATTACAAGATGATATTCTTCCTACCTACAAAAATTAAAAAAGTAGGTTATAATAGAAAACAATAGTATAATTTCTTAAGGTGCACCTAAGAGCCGCGTTAGTAGAAATGGGCACTGCCAAACATTTTATGTTTAAAATAATGTAAACTCTGAAGCGTTACTTTTGGAGAAAGATAATTTACAGTAATTTTAATTTATATTAATATTTATTAAAAACTGAAGATAATCATCATATGCTGAATGATTTTCGATGAACTGAACTTTGATATTCTGGACAATACTGGACGATTCTAAAATTTTTTTGTTTAAATTTTACTATATCGTTTCTATACATTTCATCAATAAGCGTTTCAAAAAGATTGTGTTAAATTAAAATTTTCAATAAGTATTTAACAAAGCCGTCATAATTCATAATATTAATGGATTCATTATAAAATTGTAGGAATTTTTCATTAATGATTCTTCAAGTTCCTCATTGCATGTGTATTTACTTTACAAATTGATTTAAATTCTAAACAATCGACAATTTAAACATAAAAATGATAAAACTCCCATAATCGATTGTATAAATTTTTTTTTATAAATCATAAAAATTTTTCATAATGCATATTATAATATTTGCTAATTTATTTACCCCACATTATAAATACTTAAAATCTGGCATTATAGTTAAACTTTCAATATTAATTTTTTAAACAAACTTGTGTATGAAAAGGATACTTTTCATTGCATTTCTTCTACTGATAATTTTAATTTGCCATCCATGTCGATATTATTACATTTAAATTATTTTTTATAAATTTACTCACTTATTTATTTAAAAAAGATATTTTTAATCCTATACAACAATTTGTTCTATTTAATATATCTTTCGTTTTTTAACGAATTTATTCTACAAGAAATTCAAGTGTTTCTTTGTGGTATCTTATCGAATTCCAAATATATTAAATGAAATTTAAGTGTTCTCATCGTTTTCTCAAAATTACAAGGTTAAAATAAAACAAATAAATAAATCATCATAAAAAATATTAAACTTTGTTTATTAATCGATGATAGCACTTGTTATTTGATGGCATAACGTCATGAATTTAAAATTTTAAAAGTTTATGTGATAATTATAATTTTTAATTTTGGTAAAATAGTCGATGACATGAATAAGTTTTGGTACTTACATTTATGTATTTTATATAATTATTACTAATATTAAATATTATTAAAATATCTCATGTTATAAAACAGTTATATGAATTTTTATTCTCTCTCTCTCTCTCTCTCTCTCACACACGCCCACACATTATTTTTTATAATCTTCATTTGTAAATAATATGAAATCATTGTCAAAAATTCTTGAAAAAGTCATTGAGCAATTATATTGAATTGAAATTTTAGCAAAGTCTTCATAAGAAATTTTTCTGAGTAACTGATTTAAGAAACTTTTTACACAGATGGGATGCACAAAAACTCAGTTAACTTGTTATCAAATAATAGCAATTAAGTTTTAAGTTATGTTAATATTCCAAGAAAGGCAGTAAATAATATTTCCACAGTTAAAATCGAAATTTTAAAATGTATAAGTGAATTAGATATTAAATAAGGGAATAAGAAAATGTTTTCAACAGATGATAGACTTTCAACAGGTTATTAGATATGGTTGGCTTAGCATACGACAAAGTTTAAAATAAAATAACGAGAATTCATATTCTATTAGTGAATTATTAAACACCAATATTTCTGTGATGTCAGTTAAAACACCGTGGTAACTGAAGTTAGCAATAGCAGCCCCAGTATATCCAGCACTTTACATAACTTAATTTTGGCTATTTATTAAAATAGTTTGTGGTATATTTAAAAAAAAATGTAATCCTTGTTAAAGTCAATAATAAATAACTATGGATTTTCAAGTAATTCAACGCATGAACTGCATTTAAATTTTTTTTTTGTTTGCCTTAGTGATGTGATTAAAAGAATCGCAATCAAAAAATTGTGAAACATAAAAAATAAAAAAAAAAATTAATATATATATTTTTTATGTTCACAATATTTTTATTCGAATTTTTCGTAAATCATATAATTTATGTAATTATTTGCAAAGCATTATTTATAGTAAAATGTAAATTTTATAGAAGATAATAAAATCATTTGTCTTAAAATATAAACTTTCAATACTTTTTTTTTTTTAAGGTTTAAAAAAGCATTTTAAAATAACAAGTTAATTTTTAGAAATTCATAAGCTGATCCAGACACCTCTGTAGATAATGATAAGGAACCATAAGTATTCCAACTTTACTAGACTATTGGAAATCTTTGATTTTAGACCATAACACTGTGTTCAGTTTAATGTTATTTATTCTTATCTAAAAATTAACTAAAAATGATTAGGTTGCAGTTTAATAAATTTTTAAATGAGTAACATTAATGACTGAAGTATACATACACGCACTAGGCCTTTTATTTTTATCAGGTTTCTCTCTTTCTCTATACATACCAACATTAATCTTCAATTTATCAGTACTGGATGGTTAGCCTATACTTGAGGGTACCCCTTGATTCTCGCCAAGTTGTGATCGTGGTTGATCGCCAAGCTGGGCAAAATACAATCGTGTTTTGATTGCAACAGAACAATTGGTTGTTCTGTGCCAACAAAATTGCCAATAAAATCGATACTCAAACAAAAGTCACCTAACTTGCCAAGGGGGCACCCTCAAATATAGTTTTATCCACTGGACATTTAAAAAAATGCAATGGATTATTCTACTAATTAATTTTTTAAAAACAGAAATAATGTAATGAAGTATTCTTTAAGTCATTTATTCAAGTGTTATTAGATTTTTAATTTCAAACATAACATATACCATTGAAACAAAGACGACAGACGTTTACTAAAAGAGTTTATGTAAAAGTAGTTTAATTATTCAGTGAAAGCTTTCAGTGAAATTGAAACCTATTCATAAATGAACAAATAGAATTGTTTACGTTGGTCGAAGGTTATAAACATGTGAATGAGATGAAAGCAATAAAATGTACTTTCGACCTTCTCCCTCTCTTTTGATAAAAAAGTAAATCGACTTCGCAATTTACGTAATTTAGAATAAAAGATGCGTGATGCACCATCGTTTTTTGTTATGCAATTAATTAATGTCAGGGACAAATTCGTTTCTTTACTAGAAGGTTCACAATCTATTTCACAGGATCTATTTATTCGTATATGATATTTAGTATCATTTTGAATTTGTTCTAGAAAGATTCTGGACAACACTTATGTATGTAAAAAATCAACGAAGCTATTCCCCCCCCCCACCAAAGCCTAATATAATTTTATACATTAATATTAGTTTGGGGAAAAAGAAATCCATTATTTTCACGTGACTTTCCCGTCTTTATTTAATATATTAGGTTGGGGAAAAAGAAATCCATTATTTTTACGTGAACTTTTTGTAACTTCTTTCAGATTCGCTTTGTAAAGAGGTTTAAAACAGTTTTCATGTAGATTTTTAGGTCTTGCGCGAAGCTACGACTGCTGACATGCTGTCAAGTTTGATATTTTATAGACATTCTCGACGATGTTGTATCCATGCGAGGTGCATCTTTAGCATCCAAATACCCAAACGGAATCGACGAAACCAAAATTGTGCGTAACTGGTTGTTACAGTCATATATAGGACGATAAACACCTTTCACAATTTTAGCCACCTGGTTAGCATTTTCGCCATTATAAAAGAAAAACTAAAATGTATCGAATTTTCTGTTTGTTGTCTTCTATTTTTAAAACCTTGTACTCGTAACTGAATTAATCAAACAAAAAACCGCAAGAGAATATTTTAGCGTCAAATGTCACCTTTCCAATGAGCATAAATTTGGAATTGTTTGATAGATACCTCACGAGATGGCGATCACTACAGACGTCGAAAAAATAATGGATAACTTTTTCTCCAACCTAATATTTCGAATTCTCTTGGTGAAAATGACATAAATGCTTCATGGCCGATCTTTAGCTGAAGATCGATGTTAACACAGTTAACGTACATGTCCAGTTGAACCATTTTTGTCTTCTTATTGACATTCTCAATGACAGTGCGGTTAACATCTTTAACATCAAAAATGCTTATCAGTAATCAACGAAACTAAAATTGCACGCAATTGGCTATTACAGTATCGAAAACATTAACATCATTCCCAATTCCAATAGCCTGTCTTGCATATTTGTCTTTATCAAAGAAAAACTGTAAAATGTACCTAGTTTCTTGCTGACTTTCAATTTTAACTCCAAGTAACTCATAACTAAATGAAATAAATAAAAAGTTATAAAAATGTGAAATGTCACCTTTCAAACCAACATAAACCTGATATTATTCGATCGATATTTTACGAAATATAGATATCTACTTTCGTCTAACTGAAAAAAATAATGGATTTTTCCCCCCCAATTGATGAAGACATTTCTAATTTTTACCACTAGATTTTTCCAATGTCCATATAATTAATTTTATGGCTGTAATTTAACTAGAAATGAATGAAATTACTTAATAAGTTAAGGGAAACAAATCAAAAGTCCGAATAGAATTTATTGAAAAATAGTAATTAAATTATTTCATATACTTTGAAAAATTCTGTTCAATTATATTAAATTTTGAGCCACCCAACCTGTCTAGTAGTTAGCGTAACTAAGTAAGGATGGGAAGGACCTGGGTTCGAATCCCGTCTCGGGCATGGATGTACTTTCTCTTTCTCTCTCTCTCTCTCTGTGTTTCTTGTCCTTTCCTCAGATGATGGATGAATGTGGCCCGCCCTATAAACGGATTTGTGGTGGTGTGGCATGGGCGATGCTACTCGTACCTCCGTGACTCGATTCATAGGTGCTCACCGGGTAACAATAAAATGAGTAGCAGTTTCCAGCCTTGTTGCGGCAAATTGGTTAATGCATACGTACTTGCTCAAAGGTGCTCGCCATTAGAAAAAAATATTAAATTTTGATTTATAAAAAAAGTTAAAAACATCTTTGCTTCATAAAATGTAAATTGTAAAATCTAGGGTTACTCATTTTATAACATTTCGAATTAAGAAAAACTTTAACCAATTTCTTAAATTAAATTGTCAGCGCAAATATTCAAATAACTTTTGAAGTTTTAAAGATATAGGCTTATTTTTAAATTTACACACACATACACACTTTTTATCTTGATCTATTATTTAAACCAATTTCTAAAATTTACTTAAAATGATGAATATTTTTCAGTGACATAAGTTCTGAGTGCAATATGAAAAATGGGTTTCATAATTTTGTGACATTTTAATTCAGAAATTTCTTTATTATAAATTTTTGAATAAGATAATTAGTTAAATGAGAATTGATTTTATTTCAAACTTAGACCATAATCTTTTAGTGAATTTCTCTAAGAATTAAGACTTTTATTATTAAAAGGAATTAATAGTGATCAGATTTCTTATATACGTATATATATTATTAAAAAATAGATAAATGAGTAAATTTATTTCATTTGTGTTTATATTTATACGTACAATAATCATGAACAAAATAAATGTTATGTGAAATATTATATTTATTAAATATTTTTATATATTTAAATGATATATAATCATATAATACATTTAAATATTACTTTTTATAAGTATCAATTTTAGTATTTATGATTGATCTCCAAAGAAATTTGTTTCTGAGACTAAATATTATGAATATGAGAATTTTAAAATTCTCAAATTATTCTCAAAATTTCTTGTGCCTGTAATTTTAAAATAACTTATAAACATAAAATCTACATATCATTTTTGTAAGTAACGATGGTCTTTTTCCTTGTAATAAATTGATAATGTGATATATTCATATTTGTGATTTTATAATACACCATATTATTGATTCTGAATTAAATTAATTACTATTCATAATATTGTAGGATAAAATTATGTAAAACTTTGGTTGTGATGAGAATCAATTTGGAACGAAAACCATGTGTTATAATAACTAACAATTACAAAAGTTTAGAATGAAACAGGTGATTATATATATATATATATATATATATATATATATATATATATACAGGTGGTTATTAAAGAAATGAAAACCTCTGTGAATAAAAGTGAATTTCTAAATGCTCTTTGAAAGTCTTAAAATATAATAGATACCAGTTTTTTCTTATAAATAGAAATATATAAATACTGGTGTTTTGTAGCAGTTGAACATCTGTAAGCCTATAATTTTTTTCAAAAGCGTAAAATATTGGACTTTTCACATTTTCCATGGGCTTGTCTAGTTGAAGCAAGTCCAACTGATGCATCCCAACTTTTATAGGCATTGCTAGAGTATGGTATCTAAGGTCATGACGGAGTACACATCGCAGCAAGATGAGTTCGGAAAGTCAAAATAGTGGATGGAAAGAGAAGCTCAGTGTAAGCGACCGATGAGTATTGAAGTGCAGTATAATGTCTAAAAAGCAAACAACTGCAACAAAAGTACCACAGTGATCAATCAGCAATTTGACACTACAGTGTCAAATATATTTATCACATTGAACCAATTCCCAAACCACTTGTCGCAGATGTTAATACCCTACAGTGGTGCCACACTCACAAAATCTGGTTGATTGATTTAGTAGAATAAAGTAATATGGTCCGAGTCATACTTTTCCCAAACAAGATTGGTGGAGGACACTAGTATAAGCATATGATCAAGATTGTCTCCTTTTAACGGTAAGCATGGATATGGATCTGTCATGGTATGGGGAGCCATGTCAAGGTTTTCTGTTGGACCAATCGTAACCCTGAAAGGAAGTATAACTTGGGAGAAGCTTAGAAAAATTTATGCTGGTAACGTCCTTCCTATAGTACAAACTGTTTCCTGCAGGAGGTGGGATTTTCCAGGATGATAACACGAGAAACAAGGAAGTAGTTTGCCCCATCCGATCTCAGTATAATTTAACGATTATGGTCTTTTTTAGAGTGTTCAATAAGAATCAAAAGTGTTCATTGACATCGCTTTAAGAACTTTCATAATAATATTTACAAGATGATTGAGGTTCAATATTCTTGAAAAACTATTCAGCATTTGTATGAATCGATTTCTTGGAAAATTCAAACTGTATTGCACGCCAAAAGCATCCTACATTATATTAAAAATACTAATAAAGAATTTTTTTTTTATGTAAATCAAAGATGTTTCCATTATTTTGATAACAAACTACATTTGATCTAGAACTTAGACATGAGGAAAAAATGTGTAATCAACGTCAAATCATCTGAAAAAAAGTTCATGTTTTTCAAAGATTGGAATTTATATGCCAGGACACAATGCTTTAAATTTTTGCATTTAATATTTAGCAAATACCTTAATATAACTATATTCGATCTTACCATTAAAGAATACAACGATATTTATAAGGATTTTTTAATATCATGAGCAATGTAAATGTAAAATTTTCGTTTACATAAATAATTTTTGAAGTTCTACGCAATCCAGAATATTATCAGATTTTAAAGTTTTAGTAATTTAAATAGTGTATTGGAAGGAACAAGATTAGATAAAATAAACTAATATAGAATGTGTACAAAAAATTTCTTGCCTTTTTTAATTATCCAAAAGAACATAACCTACAGAAAGGGAAGCCTATTGTGTTAATACTCGATGTAATCACCCATCGGCATCCAGCACCTTCTGCTAACATGTCCCTAATTATGTAAATATGTATCACAAGTAATGTACCAGACAAAGAGATTGTGGTAAAACTCTGGGATTTTGGACGCAAAGAAGCTTGTCGCAAGTCTGCTTCATTGGTGAAGGATTTTCAACGAAGATGATTGTCCAGGGAATGGAAGAAGTGATAATCTGATGGTGCAGGGTCAGGTAAGTAGGGAGGATGGCACTAAGTCTGTCAATCAAGTCACTGTATAATATTCTTGGCCAACTGAGTGACATACGGCATCGCGTTATCTGCTAAGAACACAACATTCTTGCGATTAAATAGTGCTGGCTTCTTTTGTAGCAATGCCTGTTGCACACCTTCCATTTGCTGCGACACAGGTCCGTAATGAAATGACAGTTTGGACCGTTGATAGAAGTTCATTGTGAACCACTAGTTGACTAGTTCACCAGACACAAAGCATAATCTTGCGTGGGTTGTCTTGCGTAGTGCTGGACAATATCTTGGGGTAATAGTGCTGTGATATCATTCTTAGTAATGTCTTCAAACAGTTGACATATTCAGTGACATAATGCAGCAACTAATAAGCCCACTTTGAAATCTTAAAGAAAACAACACCGTCCATTTCTCTTCGCTACTGTAAGAGTTGATTGATGATTGCGCCCAGTGTACCTGTTTTTACAACGACTGATATTTCTATTTTCGATTGACCAGTATCTTAACCACGTCATATACTGATTTGCTTACTTATATAATTATATATTATAATTTGCTACTTCATTGAATGGCAACGGTAAAACGGAAAGAACTTTCTTGTTTACCTTATATTTTTTTTCTCAATCACAAATGAATTAAGAGATGAATCTCAAATCAGTTATTCATTTCACAGTTAAATGCTTCCCCTGAATATATTGTAGATCAACAATATATATGTTTTTTACAGATTACACAGTGGTCTCTTCTTCTACAAGAGTTATAGCAAGTGGTAGGCCTGGAGTATTTCTTCTGGACACAGTATTTTCGATTTGATATTGATTCCAGAGACGGTGGATCACGTTGTGAGAAAAATTAACCCTATAGCAGCATTAACTTGCGGCATCTCCGTTTCCATCCATCCGACCACCCACTACCTTTACGAATCGGGCAAACTGTTTTTCTCAAACATTGTGGGACTCTTCTGTCCATTGTCAACGAATCTGCTAACAAAAGTTGAAAATCCATACAAGTTACATCTGTAATTACGAAAACCTGATGTTTGCACATTTTTCTCTTACTAATAGTATATGCTGTCCTTTTCTATCAAAAGAAAAAAGTAATTGTTAACTTTGCCGCATAAATTTATAAGTTTGTTTTTATCATTTATAAAAACTTAAAACTCTATTGTTAGTGTAATTTTCTTTATGGTGAGTTTCGAAAAACATGTTGTTCTTTAATTTTTAGAGCCCAGTGTACATGCGAATGATTAATACAAGTTGAATCTAAGTAAATTCTAAGTAAAATATTTCAAACTAAATTTTGTAAATAAATCTTTATTTTTCTATAATTCAGATACAAATTTTGAATTAACTTTGAACATGAATATTTCTTAATTCTATTTGCAATAATTTGCTTATTTCTTTCGATATACAACGGTAATTGAAAGTAAGTCAGTTATTTTATTAAATTTTCTAACTTCGAATGAATTATTTCAATTTTAAGGCTTCCAACCTGATACAGTAGGGAACATCTTTAGAATACTTTTTGCTAATGTCTTTTCCATTTATGTCACTTATTTTATAGGTATCGACTCATTTCCATGTATTTCAATGATTATTTTTCGCTATCGACTGTCAACTTCGTTTCTGTGTCTTTTGTTTCATATAGTCAACCAAGTCCAGAGAGAAATAATTTTGAAGTAGGAAAATTTTGAGGGACAACTTTCATGAAAGACAGTTTTCGTGTACATCTTCTTTAAATCCTAAATGATTTTATGACGTCATAAAAAAAACTCATTCCAAGAAAAAAATCCATTCCTTTTTTATGCAGGAACTTTGGTTAACGGATACATACAGAAAAGATACGAGAGAGAGAAAATGATTATTGCGAGATTTTATTTTTCAGTTGAAAAATCTTATTTCTTCGTCCATGACAATTTACTCATGAGATAAGTTTTGGACTAGTTGGTCAGGACGTTCTTTGCGTTACGGGAAGGTATTGAGTTCGAACCCCGGCTTAACAGAAAATCCTTCGTGTTTATTAAAGGCGGCAGAAGCTTGTTAAATAGCTCGCAATGTCCTCCAAGTGAAATGATAACTCTGGGGATGGCAGATGAAGTATTCAGGTGTCTTCTGCTTGGTCGCTGCTTCTGAATTATGAAGACTTCCATCTGGCTGCTTCTTCTGATTGGTAGAGCCTAATTCAGGGGAGGTACAGAGAAGCATGTTAATGCAACAACAGCTTATTTACGTTTAACTTTTTTTAAAATGTCACAAAAATGAAATGGCAGGCGCTTTTAAAAACAAATATTAAAAAAAAAAAAGAAGATGAGAAATTTAATAAAGATCATGTGAGCGAAATTAAAATGGGTTTTTTGTGATTAAAAAGTCAAATACATAAATAAACTACCACTTTTCATTTGGAAACAAAGTTAAGATTCTAAATATATGGACGAAAAGTCTTACCTCAATAAATCTATCTTCTTTTAAAATTAGTGAGATTTCAATTATAAGTCGCTTCATTCATACATTTTTTCTAAATGGTCCCTTTAAAGATATATTATAAGATGCCCCATTATATTTCCTGTCCATTTAAAAATTTATATTTTTATTAATCGTGTTTTTATTTTTGTCAATATATTAACTCAGTATTCAATGAATAATTTCAGCTCTACTTGTTGTCAGTTTTCTGAAAATAATTCGTATCTAATAATTAATATAATTCCTATAAAATAATTCGTATAATAAGTTGCATTCTACCGGTATGTTCCTAAGAAATTTTATTAGTATTTTTGAATGTAAAAGGCTTATGCTAACATCAAGATTTTAACTGAATGATAGGCAAACTACAGATGTGTGTGTGGATAAGAAAAAGAGCTTCAAAATCATGCGGTGTGATGACTTCACTTCAATTTAAATAAATAGAAATTAATAAAATAAAACAAAATAACGAAATCTGATATAAAATGAGATCCAGAAAATGTACCAGATTCTAGATAAAATGTGATTGAAAAAAAGCATACTTCTAAATATTTGCTTTTTTTTTT
>JAPDSC010056178.1:0-14099 GCA_026290005.1 Latrodectus geometricus | reverse complement strand
GATAAAAGATAAGCAGCAGAGAACGTATCGCAACAACTTAAAGTAATTTATTGTAATTTTCATTGCTAAGCATCAATGGAGGACATCTTAGCCTAGGAGGGTTAGTCATCATTCTCATGGCCATGCGGTAAGAAGTTCTAAACCTGACCAAGCTGAAGCGCCGTCGTGCTGAGAGGACTATGCTCGTTATAAGTGATGTAAGGTTCACTATTTCTTCGCTATTTTGAGAGTAGTTGCTAACATAACTGTGGACCTTCACTTGATATAAATTATAAGCCACTTGATATCGTAAAATTAAATTTAACGATTTGTTTCAGTGTTGTGACAAATTACAGATTCTTTTGCGAAGAGACCCAGCAAACACAAAAATGCCGTGTATTCATCGGGCCGCTGCTGCGAGCCGTCTTGGCCAGCAGCGGCCCACCACTATTTGGCCTCGCCGGCTCCGTCAATAAAGTGGTCGTCGTCATTGATGGTGGGCCGGCAGTACGGTCCTCTGCTGGCCCAACGCTGGTTGGCCAGCAATGCCGTATTGGCCGCGTGTGGCCCATGTAATTGCCGTACACGGTTATTCATCGGCCCCCGTGACGTTTGGCCATCAGTGGCCGCTTTTACCGACGTGGAGCCAGTTATAACTTATACTTTGTTTCTACAAATAAAAATGAAATATTTATTCATTTTTATCTGCTTATAGTTTATATGTTGTGAAGATAATATCCCATTAAATTAAAACTGAATCTGTTTTGGTTAGAAAAGCAGTTTTCCTCCTTAATTAGCAAGTGACATTAAATGCACATTTATTTCATAAAAAAATTATATATAAACTAAAACAATTTGAAAAATGAATGTCCAACTCTCACCATAATGAGCAGATAATATCCCCACATATTACAGTTTATTATTAAACTTGAAATAAATTAATAACCCCCAAATATTACAGCTCCTTTTTATTAAATTTTAATAATTTTATTAATCTGAAATGGATTTTCATATTTTATAAGATTGATTTTTAAAATAGTGTTTTCGCATGAATTTATTTATATAAATGTTATTTAAAATCATATTTTACTTTGTTCATATTATTTTTGAAATTATACATTATTTATAATAAATTTATTTTGATTTCTTCAGATTATTTTTTTAAATGGTTACTTCTTTTAATATTTCTATAAGCAGTTTTCAATCGATTGCTAAATTTTGAGCATGTACATATACATAAAATTCTAACTTAATTATTTTAAGACATTTGTTTCAATGATTTATTACTGAATTTTTTAGATTAAATGGCATATATTATGTTACATAAAAATTTTTTTATTAATAATGGTTTAGAATAAGACGGGATCCAGTGTAAAATATTTTTTTATTTTATCTTATGAATAAATTCTTATTATTTATTTACAGCTTTCAATTTAAAAGTTTTCTTCTTTTATTCCTTCCTCCTTCAAGATCTGAAGCATTTCGCAGCCAATTTCTTCTATTTTGTGCTGGGAAATGTTTGAATATTCTCTTTGTTGTCGAGCACTTACTGAAAATAAAAACACAATTCAATTAACAAAAGTGATAAATTCAAATTAATTTTTTTTTAATCTTTAAAAAATAACTTCTGAATTATTTTAAAAAAAAATAGAAAAATTTTAATTACAGAAAAGAAGGAACTTTAATAAAGATAATTTTGACAGTAAATTATTATTTTTTGTTTGATCCATATTTATTGATAGCATTTTTAAAAACAATACAATTTTCACAATGAAATAAATTGAGAATTTCATGTTTAAGGCGGTATACTGCTTTAAATTTCAGTCATAAATATTTTTCATTATATTTTCTTTTAACATGAAAGAAATGTTTTAATATTTGAATTTCTCACTATTTGCTTAAATTTTGACTATATTTCCTTACATTATAACATGCACAAGAAGCAATTCTTACAATTCAACAGATTGAAGTATTTTAAGAGAAGAATAAAATGTAATAAAATTATTTTATATGTAACTACATTACAGAAATAAAACTTTTATGTTTAATAAAAATTCCAGAAGTTAATATTAAGAAAAAAGAGGGGAAGTAAAATGACACAAACAGTTAGTTACCTCTATAAGACTCATTATTGGAATCTTTTTATTTTGATTTATAATATTTATTTTTGTATAATTATTTCACACACACAATTATATTTAATTTTATATATAAAAACAACTATACAAAAAATGAATTTCCTGTCCTTAAAGTAGTAAACTGATAATGCAGTTAGTTAAATATAACTGTTCATTTTTATTAAAAAATTTGCAATAAAATTATTTATATTCTATTAGATTTGGCAGTTACTTTTATTTGTTTTTTTAATAATAATTCTATTAGCAATTTTCAATTCATTGCTAAAAGAGTTTAATACGAAAATATACATAAAAATCAAGTAAATTATTATTTCAAAATATTATATTTAAAGAGAACATAAAATAATTATTTTTACATTTAAAATAATAACATGGACTAAAATTTACAACGAACACATAACAAGCCAATCATTTGAATAGTAATATGAAATAGTCATGAATTCAACTGTTCACGGTTTTAATTCTCCTCTTAATGTTAAAACTAGTGGCGTAGTCCATTTTTTACTGTAGAGAGAGAGAGAGAGAGAGATATTAGCCCACTTTGTCCTTGTATGTAAAAAGAGATTATTAAGTGACAAATTATAAATCAGGTAAAACAGATCAACTTGAGTACGGCAATAAAATTGTCATGTAAACTTTAAAAATCTGAAATTCTTAATACAAGCATAAAAAAGCAGATAAGTTTTAAAGTACTTTGCTTTAATTTTAAACAGGCAATTATTTATGAACACATAAGGACTAATTTGAAAGAAATACCATTATAATATATAGAAAATATAAACTAATAATAACCGTGAATAAAAAAAGATAATAGAACCTAGAAACTGAGAACCAGAGTGATAAACTTTTAGTCGATAATTTTACATAATTAGAAATTTTGGATGATCAGTAAGCAAAACTGCTCGGATAGCATAAATTATAACATAGCAAGTTAAAATTTATCAATAAATATTCAGTTATTTTGAGGACAATTCAATCTAATAAATAAAAAAAGTAGACAAAATGTGAATAATTATTTAAAATGTAAATTGTATTTAATTACCAGAAATCAGTTCATATCTAGATAGTTGTAAGTTTAATTAACCAAAAATACTTCTTTTTTGGCTACTACATTTATTTATTTTACCTGATTAAATTTTTTACAAAATTTAAACTTTAAATACATAGATTTAATTTAAAATATGGAATTAGATGCTGAAAATATTTTTGTCTTCAATGCGTTTAAATTTTAGTATACTAGAACAAATTTTTAATTCATATTTATTGTAATATATTGATTCATCATATTTTGAAAAAATAAACATTTTTACTTATATAAATTAAATTATGTAGTAGTTTTCTTAGAATTACTATATAATTAATTATTAAAATCTTAGATAACAACATTTTGAGGTTTCATGATGTATAATACATATATTGTACACACTAAAAAGTCAAGCTTTTTTAAAGTAATATTTTTACCATTTTACTAAATTCTTCGATGTCTTTGAGTCTTTCTTCTACTACTTTTAGTTCTTCAAAACAATCACTCAGAGGTAACACACTCTCCTGTTCAGGAATAACTGTACACCTAAGTCTGTTTTTACACGGTCTTTTTGTACACGGTTTTGATATAACACGGTTTGAAAATTGAATATTTTTAATTTTTTTACACGATTTTATTCCATTTAGCACGATTTGAAATTTTATGTACTTAAATTTTGTCAAATTTAATTTTTGCGAAGTATATTCATATCACAAAAAAGTATTTATTAAAGAAAAAAGTCTGAAACCATCGATAGTATCGATAGTTTGCGAACACTAGCTTAAAGATTTAAGTGAATTCCCCTTTAGCGCGTACAAACAAGTAGGGGAATTCCCTTTATGTGCATACAATAAAATTTACTGGTCAGAGCAATTGAAACGTGTTAATATTTTGTGAACTGTCAATGCAATAAGACGTGTTTGGTAAAGAAATTTTTTGCAGGCAAATTTGATTTTCCATTAAATTTAATTTTAACGCATTAAGATAAAAGGTAAGCCAAAAAATATTTTGTATTTATTCAGTTATTTATGTTTTTTAATTTTGTTAAATATTTTATGTATCCCTAAAAGGAAATGTCAGATATAAAACTACTTTATGATTATCACTTATTCTATTTTATTTTATTTTTTACCTTAAAAATTGAATAACCTATTCTTTTCGTTCACAACATAGTTTTTTAGTTCCTGAACTTGCCATACATTTAATTTATATTACTTTTAAGATTAGAGTGCATATCTTTTTTATCATTAATTACTATGCTTGTGAAAATAAGCATTATATATTTGATTTAATAAAATAAACATGAATTCTTGTTCTTAAAAATTCTTGTTTTTCACTAATTTTAATAGGTTTTAGAGATTAGGAACAAATCATCCATTTTTGTATAAGATCAATGTCTTTTTTTACACGTTTTTTTTTTTACACGGCTTCTTCTGGAACCAATCTACCGTGTAAAAACAGACTTAGGTGTATTAGGAAGTAGAGACTGCAAAAGCATCGTGTTCTTTTGAACATCTTTTTTCAATTCAAAGATGATGTTGTATAAGGATTTCATCATTACTAGAAGGATACATATACATATTAATATTAGCATCTGTCTATATGAAAAAAAGTTTTATTCAAAATAGGGATAAATAATTGAACCATTTCAAAGAAGTTTTAATTGAATAATATTGGAGAACTCTAAGTGTCTGATTATTTTTTAATCTTATGTTTTATTATATTTTTAAGATTATAATAGAAAAAATGTCTACAATTTATAATGTATATTTTACATTTTTAAGTTTAAAAAGTCATATACTCAGAAATAATTAATGAAATAAAAAAATAATGAAATGTCCAAATGAAAGAGCTTAATTTTTTACCCTTGTATATAAGTAGAATGTGTAAAACAAATCAAAAAAAACGTAAATAATAAATATGGATATACAATTAAATGCGAAATAGTACCAGCAATCAATGGGGATAAGACCTGTTAATAATGAAATATCGTAAAGTGTACAACTTGATACTTTTTCTCGGCATTGTAATTATATTTATATGTAAATCAAACAAATCTTCATTACTTTTACATTTATCGCACATCTCCTTTGAATTAGTCTGAGCTAAGCACCGCTAAGCAGTTTTGAATTATGATAAATGTGAATTCAAATCTTTCTTGTTAATTGGCTACAAAAATTATTTATTAAAATTTCGCAAAAGAACATATTTTATATTTTTTCGAATTTTGCAATTTAAAATATTTTTTTCATTATCACTGAGCAATGGGACTTTATTAGTAAGAAACTTAAGGAAATTAAATTATAGGCATATATATTACAAAATATAAAATATGTTATATAATAATGATATCAGTTATTTATACTCCTTCAATAAAATAAACAAGATTTTTATTTTATATCCTAATGAAAACACCCTATCTAATATAGCAGAAAGATGTGAATTTAGCAATAGCATTAGACTAATAATTTGACAATATCGTTTATTAAAGCATTAGATTTTGAATTAACAAAGTAGCACACACATTGTAGTATGACTTTTCATAATTGTATTTAAGTACACACTAATTCATATTTAACAAAGAGTTATACTAGAAAATTTTCTGTATGTAATAATGAAAGTAATTCAGTGGATAAAAAAAATTGAAAATCAACTAATTCATAAATAAAAATATTCATTTATCGTTAATTTTCTATAAAAAAATATTAAGAACATTCTAAATTAAATATTTAAACTTAATTCTAAAGTATAGTTTTTTCCCAGAAATGTAAATCAAATTTTCGAACTAAAATAATCATATTTCACAGATTAAATATATTTAAACGTTAAACAAAATAAAATTCATTGTGTATTCCAATTTTTATTTTTAGAAAATTAAAATAATTTACCTTTTATTAAATTGATATTGATCAAAAAATTATTTCTAATTATATGTTAGTAAATTCTACTGCACGCGTAATTCTACTTCCCGCGTAATCTAGTCGATAGTTCTCAAAGTTCATGGAGGGAGTATTCACAAAATAGTACTATTGGTTAAAATTGATTGTCAATCAATTTGAGTTTACCAATTTTGGCGAAATAGTTCACGAAAATAAATGTACTAACGCCAAAAGAAAAAAAAAATAAGAAAAAAAGTACTTTCTGTTTGCCCGTAGCCCGTCTCCTTACACAGTAGCTACATCAAATTAACCCCGGGGGCTTAGAGGAAGGGTGGAGAAAGGAAAGAGTTACTTCAAATGCCCTCCAAAAATAACGCAGGAATTGCTCGTTGATGATGTAATCGGACATGGAGGGAGAATAATCTGTCTCTTTTACACTAAAATCAAAGAAACATTTTATATATTTTTTAGAAAACTGTTTACATTAATTACAATAAAATAATTATGTGAAATGTCTTATAAATACATTAAGATTACATAATTTTTCCTACATGGTCAAAATTAATTATCAATGTTTAATTAAAATAAAAAATATGAGTTATTAGAAATATATTTATATATTATTTAATTACCTGTATCTGCGAGAGCGCTTTGTAGATTTTATTTCAATTTTAAACTTTATCTTTTTTTAATGAGAATTAATTTTTTTTCTTTGTAATTAGATTTTATAAGAAGATAAAAAAAGTCAAAAGAATTGCATGCCTGTTTACAATCGTTCAATAATAGAATATTTTGAATAACTTTTCTTTGCTTCCAAAATATTTTGTTATCAATAACAAAACATCTATTAAAATTTCAGCACCCAGCCTTTACATGAACCCTTGTGATTTATTCTCTCATTCTATTTCCAAAAATCAAAATTTTTAAAGAAACGTTATACATTTTTCAAAGTGTCATGTGTCAGAACTTTTTTATTTTCCTCGTCTTAACATAAACAAAAATTATTCATTCCCATCTTTCAGAGTTTAATATTTTTGTCTTTATTTTTTATATATATCCTGTCTTCCGTTTAATAACTGTTTAATTTCAGTCATCTATTGTATTTCGCAATTGCGATAAAAGTTCCTTTTTGTTTATTTTTAAAGAACTTCATGCTATTTTTTGCATATAATAGTCTATTTTTAAAATTTTTCAATATTTTTAAAAATACTTTTTACATTTTAGACCAGAATATCTTATTTCTGCTTGCATTTAATTTCTTCAAAATCTTGTAATATTTTTTTCTTTTCATTTGTTCGTGTTCTCTAAGGAAACCAATAAATGTTTAAAATTGGTAATAAAAGAGTAGGTAGAGAAAAGCTAAAACTTTAAAATAGAAGATCTTAATGTATAATATTTGAAAGCACCGTGTTTAATCTAGTAATAAAATACTAATATTTTTTTAGTTCTAATTTGTTTCAAAGTTATCACTGATATAGCATCGCTGCAAGGAAAAGATTAATATTTAAATTTTGCCTTTAATTCTCCACTTTTTCAATTTTAATCATTTGCAAGAAATATGAATAAAACATAAATTATACTCAAAATTAATTTCCTACAACATGATAAATATTTCTACCAGAGCTTCGAACTGGAACTAAACCAAAGAACAGAAAAAACCGATATTTTCGTCGGAACGAAAACCGGAACTGAACCAAAAAAAAAAAAAAAAAAAAAAAAAAACATAGGGTTTATTGAATTTGATATATCTTCAGTCCTTTTGATGCTGTAATCATCACTTATCAATAATTTATAATTTAATAAAATATTTTATAATTTAATAACTTCTGGGAATAGAATAAAATTATCTATTCAGACTCTTGATTAAGATTGCAATGGTGGTTTTGGCTTCTACTGTAGCGTTGATTCAGGTTTAAATTTATTACTAATGAAGGTTTGTTTGATTTACATATAAGTATAATTACAATGTCGACAAAAAGTATCAAGTTGTATGCTTTACGATATTTCATTATTAACAGGTCTTATCCCCATTAATTGATGGGACTATTTCACATTTAATTGTATATCTATATTTATTATTTGTATTCCTTTTTATTTGTTTTACACATTCTACAACAGAAATCTCAGTGAAACCATGTTAGAAAATATTTGAACAATTAAATGCAATTTTTATATGTTAATTGAATATGTAAATATATTTTACATGATTATTGCAAAGTCAAGAACACCATGTGACTGGCAATCGATGAGAATGCATGAATCGACATAATCATGAATTTAGTTATGAAATCCGATTTTTGTTGAAATCCGATTTTTGTTGTTAGAATTGCATTTTTTCTTCATGATAGAAAATAATGGTTTGCAGTTCCGTTTCAAATGAATAATTTTATTTCATGAATATTTTTATTTGTATTAAAATATTCATAAAATAAAATTATTCATTTGAAACTAAACTGCAAACCGTTATTTTTGGAGGAACGGAAAGCGGAATTGAACCAATATATTTTATTTTTATTAAACAGGAATGAAAAAAACTACGATTTGTAGCTCTGATTTCCACATATAAGATTTCATTTTACACATAACAAAAGTCCATTATAAGGCTTTACATCCTCTACTATTATTAATTATATTTTTAAAATGCCAAAATCTAATTTAATCTTTTCTCATTCTTAATATATTATTTTCAAGCCTTTGTTATCAAAAGTAATAGCATTTGCATCTCGCTTGACAACTTTCTTAGACAAAATTTGTGAATGAATCTACCATAGAAAACTTTCAGTTGTTTAAATATGAATCTTCAACTTTTATGTCTGTATTGTTAGTATCATTTGTCTTGTTATAAAAGAGTTTTGTTTTTTGACTAAACACTTACAACAAACCAAAATTCTTAAAAATATCTCAAAATTTATATTAAAATTCTAATTAGACACAATGTTATAGGAAATTTTTAAATAACAAAATAAAAATTTTTATAAAGCTACCAATATTACATTTATTGGTTGTATCTTGGCTGACTAAAGAGTATTTTCTTCAATTACTTAAGTTTAGCTTAAGTTAAAATGGAAAAATAAATGTCTAATTGCTTCTCTAGAAGTAAAAATGCACAGATTTAATTTACAAAACGATTTTAAATACGATTAACTTATTTGTCTCAAATTACTGTGTTATTTTCAGATGAACATGCTTTCTTCTTATTAATTTTTTATTTTATATTGAAAAATATTAATTTTTTGTAAACTTGTAAACAGTTACAATTTTATGTTAATTTCATTCAACTTTGAATATATTGTTATAATTTTAATCCAGTTTCAAAATCATAATAAATAATGTAACAAAACAAAATAACAGAATAGTTTATAATATTTCAATCTTAAAATCTATCTTTAAATGTTAATAAAACTAAAAATAAAATTACATATCATAGTCCTTTTTCCAATGTCAATGCATTTTATTTACAGAAATCATTCTGTTTTTACATATACAGATATGCCCTTGAGTAAGTAAAGTTAATCCCTTTCTTAACAAGGATGCTGTTCCCTACCCTAGCGTAAAACAGCGGGATATCTTTTGGGGAGAAGTTTTTCCAAGAAATTTCCCACGTCTTAGGTTATTGTAATTTACGATGAAAATTAGCCAAATTTGGCGCTAAAAAGATGTTGGTGTTGAGAAATAATATATATATCACAGGTGGCGCTGTGTGCAGAGCGTGATTTTCAGAAAAAAGAAATAAATTAATTTGTGTGTATAAATTAAAATTAAAAATTGATTGGAAATATTGATGCAATCGAACTCATGGTGCGTAAAGTCTAATGAGAAGCATTGTTCACCTGATAAAAATTTACGATAAAACTCTTTAAAAAATCCTTTATAATGAAAAAATAATGTAAAAAAATTAACAGAATTTAAGTGATTATCTATTGAAATTATTCAAGAATTTCAAGTTAATTGAATTGCATATGGTCATTCAGGCTCGAAACAAGTTTTTTTTTGTATAAAAAAAAAAAGATTTTTTCCCAAATTATATTTTATAGCAGTCTTTATTATATTGAAGTATTTCATCTAGCACTGTTTTATCATATATGACAGTTTTTAACGACACTTTATTACGTGATATGAAGAACAAACAATAAAAATCTGTGTTTTGCGTAAAAAAAAATTTTTTTTTTTTTTTACTGTAAAAAATATAAACTTTACGAGTAGAATTTGTTTGCAGCCCAGTTTACAGGCAAAAATTGCTTTCTAATAAAATTATTTTTATTTGGATATTGATTTATTTTTATATTGAATTTTTGACTGTACAATGAAAAGAATTTTATTCATTTTATTTTACAGAAATTTATAAAATCAATAGATAAATTTTAGATTGAATTATTACTACTCTAACACATTTCCGATGTTTCCAGCATTGGTTCATACAATTTTATAAGCACCATAATAGTCAGATTTAATATTTTTGCTATTCAGCATATTAGGTCTTGATAGCTTCGTATCATTCTTACAACCGGAAGGTAGTTTAGTTCGAACCCCGTCTTAATCGAAGATCCATCGTGTTTAGCACTGCGATTAAAGCACATTAAACAGGTCATGAATAAAATTATCACCGAATAAAATTATGAGATTAGCTGGTCACAAGTATTGAGGGTATTATTGTCTACCCCTACTTATAAATTATGAAGATTCCCAACTCGACTGCTTTCCACCTAACTGGTAAAATCCAACTCAGGAGTATATAATTATAGAAGAGCCTGAAATTCGAAAACATGAAAAACAAACCAAAATTGGTATAAAAAATTTAATCACTGATGAAGGAAAAGTATTCATTTTGAAATTACAAAATAAACAAGTTAACTTACTCCCCAGATATCTATGACAGTTTTTTTAAAATGTTTAAGGACATCTTATAAAATCGTGATTAAATGATATACTACAATATATAAATTCATATTATTATTTTATAACCAAAATATTTTTTATTTGTTATATAGAAAGACTTTTGCATCCTTATTTTTAATGACTTTCCTTTTCAAAAATTTTTATAAAAATAAAGTTTTTAATCTTTGACTGATTTTAAGAAATTTACATTTAATTTTATTAAATAGGTATAATTAAAAAGATTCATTTAGACTCTGACATGTACAGCACTATTTCTTTCAAATTCATATGTGTAAGAAAAATATTTGAGAATCATTATTATATCAAGAACTTTTCAAATTTCTCAAAATAATCATTTATAATTGGTAATTTTCGAGATTATTAGCAATAAAATTAATTGTCTGAGTTTTGCTGGCCAATAACTGTAGGGCCATCAATGGCCAGAATCTGGTGGCCCACCACTCATCATTCCAGCTACTACCCGGTTGATTTTGGCCAGCACTCAAGCGTGGCCGTAATGGCCGGAGCCGGTCTATCAACTAGAGATGGCCGTAATTTAACGTAACAGTTATTTTATAACAGCTATCTGTATATAAACGTTATTAGAATAATCAGTTATTCTTAAAATAGCGTTATTTAATAACAGACCTTGAAATGGCTCCGAGTTGACAAGGGAAGTTGTCATACAATTTGGCGATTTATCGCTTTAGTTGGCACGTTGTCTGGAACAGTTATGCGATAACGAAATGTTGTTTGACAACTGCTCGTTCTCGTTATTGAAGAACGGTCTGTTATACAATAACGTTTCGTTATTATATAACAGGCGTTATTTTAAGAACGCCTGTTATATAATAACGAAATGTTATTTCATAACAGTTGATTCTCGTTATTTCAAGAACATTATGCTGCTAGACAACATTTTGTTACTTTGAAAGCAATATTTCATTTGTTGATTTAAGAAAGAAAAAACTGGTTTCTTTCTTAATTTTTTAGATTTTTCGTATCTTCTGTTCTTGATACGTTTGAAATAGATTCGGGATGAGGAAAATATAAGATTTATTTTCAGGTGACATAATTCTGATTTCAGTAAAGGAAGAAATTTCTTTGAAGGAAATATTTTTCATAGATAAAAGTATTTTGTTTGAAAAATGTAATTTAGTTGGAAATAACATTGAATTAAACAAAAATTCAGTTTGATTATAATTTTAGAAATTTTAAAATGAAAGATATTTAATATTTGATTTATAATTATTACATTAAAAATTATTTTTGTGAAAGAAATTTCCAGTCTAAATGAATTATTATTTTTAAAAATAATCTGGAAAAAAAAATGAATATAAGAAAACTTTTCAGTTTATTTAAAACTATTTTCCAATAATTAAAGAAATTTTAAAAGTATAAATAAAATGTTAATCATAATAGAATTTCATAAAGATTAAAAATTTCAGTTTCATTGAAACTAGAAATTTTAAAAGTTAACTAAATATTCATCATAAGATTTAATAATAAAAAATTATTTTTGTGTATAAAAAACCCTGACTAAATGAATTAGTTATTTAAAAAAAAATCCGAATATGCAATAACACCAATGGTAACACGAGATTTTTGTTATAGAATTTCGAACTTCTTTCTTTGCTATTGTCGAACATTCCTTTACCAATATTAATCCTTCTAAGCTTGACAATTTTTATGTATTGAAATTTAAGATAAAAATTAAAGCCAGGTGATTCTTGAATATAATTAAAAATTTAATTTAAATAAGTAATAAAAATACTTAAGAAATAAGTAATAAAAATATAAGTTTTGTTACATCATAAAGATAAGGAAACTCATTAATATTGATATTTCATTCTTTTAATATTTAAATTAATTATGATTCATTCACCTTTTTTTAAAATCATATTAATTAAATTTGTATATAAATAAATACAGTAAAATGTTCAATAACAAAAACGTATAACGAATTGTTAAGTGACAACAATTTCTTATTTTAATAATGACCTGTTGAATAATCACTAAATTTTACATGATAACACATGTTTATTATTACATGATAACGATGTTTTTTCAATGAGGTGTTATGGATAAAGAAATGTTACTTAATACCATTTTGCTATTTTGAAAATAATGTTACAGGAAGAAACATATTTCACTTCTCGTTTTGAGATTCTTCCCATCGGCTATATTCTTGTTTCGGGGCACTGCTCCCCCAAATTCAGAGAAGGGGAAACAATGGGAGTGGGAAATTTGTTCTAAAGAAAAATACGTTTCGGGTTTCTCTAAAGAAAGGAATTGACGGTTTGAAGGAGGAGAAATAGAAAAGAAGTAAAGAGTTTGGCTTCTAAAATGATTGATTAGTCGGAAATAATGGAATATTAAAATAATACGCTTAAATTATAATTACGGAATTTACTTCTGCATTTTTTACCATCTAATTCTATAATTTTCCATTGGAAAATTAAAATAATATAAAATACATTGTTTTAAAAGGTAATTTTAAATTAGGGTACATTTTTCAACTATGTAAAAAATAAATTAATTAAAAAATTTTTATTCAATGTGAACTTTTTTAAAATACATGTAAAAATTTATTTAAATTTAATTTAAATATATTTATGTGTATATATAGATATATATATTATTAACATAAAAAAGCGGTTTATTAATCTTTGGCAAATATTTTTTTAGATTATTAAACCAGATGGAAACAAATTTTTATTTTACTTAAGTAATTTTATATTAAGAATAATATAAAACTTATATTAATATATTTATATTAGTAAATTGTCAAAATTTAACTGTTAATGAAAGTTGAAATAGTTTTCTTAAAAATGTATTAATATGTAAATATAATCATTAAGCTTCAGATTAAATTACTCAGAAATAATTATTTTAATGTGGAAGTATTAACAGAAAAAACGAATAAAACAGTTTAATTAAAATAATTTCTTATGAAAGTTATTTTCTAATGAGTATCAAAAAATATAATATAGGTAAGACACAGTCAAATCAATAGCAATACATTTATAAAATTATAAAGTTTTCTTAAAAAACAAACTACTCTTTAAAGTGCATATTAATTACTTTATAAATTTTTCTTGCAACATTTCACTTTCTAGTTATTAATTTGCCCTTCACAAAATTTGTTTTATTTATTTTTTTTTTCAACACTTGATTGAATATGAAATTTACTTAAAATTCGTG